>CM050420.1:26582118-26887118 GCA_027564155.1 Gymnocypris eckloni scoliostomus | reverse complement strand
TGGCAGATGGGCTGTAAGTATGTCCTATCCCTTACTAAATTGCTTTTACCGTGATATAGCACTTCTGGGTATCATTTTCAAAAGACTTTGAAGTCTTTTTACTTTTTCACTTGGTAGCAACCTGTTCCACATCTTCTTGAACCCTGGTCTCAAATCAAGTGTTATCAGCAGAGAATATTCTCAGTTAAATTCAGCACTTCCAATCTAGCCAAAGCCTATTTTATATGCTATGGTTAGTGGAGCAATTATTTATCTTGCTGAATGCCTTGGAGGAGCATTTAAAGCCTCAATGTAGCATTACCCCCGATATTTTAAAGTATTTATTTTGTTATTCCACAAACTTTTAAATATAGAGCAAACAAGGGATTTATAAACAAATTTTTGTTCAAATAAAAATAAACAAAATTGCACTCACAGTGTGTTTAATTGTATTTTTTATATAATAAAATTAAAATCATATAATTTTTACATCATTATAAAACCTTTGAAATCAGTTTTATCTGATTTTATAAAGGATTTATTTTGTTATTCCACAAATTGTACTATTTATTTATTGTGCATACTGTATATATTTTATTTAATATATATTGTTTAGTCTAGACTCCAAACCTAAAATCTATGAAAAACATAGAAAAACGGAAATAATAAACGTTGCCAGAAAAAAAAAATCTGTTTTATTTTGCTAAATTAATCATTTTAAGTACTGCAGCTTAAAATGTACTTTAATGCAATATTATGTTAGAAAGACAAAACCTTTATCAATCAATAAGTGTAATATGCCATTTGTGTTGCAGAAGCTAATTGACCAAGACAGCCTTAACAAGAACTCAACTTGCCAATTATTGCTACATGTTTCCTAGATAAAAACAAAAATGTCATATTTATGTTCATGGACAGCTGGAAGATGCTAAACATTTGACATAACATAAAAAAATTGAAGTTAAAGTAAAATAAAAATGGGTACAAAATATCCAAGTGTTTGCTTGTCAGAGTGTTTGCTACATCAAAACAACCGTATTCCTGGTTGTCTCTCAAAACGCACTGAGCAAAAATAAAAAAGCAGACTTGTGAGAGAAGCTTCAGAGAGGCCAAAGATGACTTTGAAGGCGCTACAGAGTCCAGAAACTGAGCGGATGAAGGTGGACCAGTCAACCATATACAGAGTTCTGTATAATACTGCTCTATATGAAGGACACAAAAGAAGTCATTACTCAAAAAGAAGTGTGTGAAAGCATAACAGTAACCCAGCGGCATTGTGGGAAAAGATTTGTGCTCAGATGAGACAGGATAGAGCTTATTTTAGAAACAGATTCAAAGCTATATGTGCAGTGCTGCCCACACAGAAAAACAGCATCTGCACAGTGAAGTATGGAGCTGTTAGCATCCTGCTGTGGGGTGACTTTTCATCAGCAGGGACTGGACATCTTGTTAAAGTGGAAGGAGGAATGGATGGTGCAAACTTCGTGGAGCTATTGCATGAGAGTCAATGTCAGTCTGCTAAAAAAAACTAAAAATCTTTCAGTGATACACATGAGGCCAAATGAACATTGGAGATATATAGCCTATAGTCAAAGTGTACCATTTTTATACAACCTAAAACAAATATCCCTGGAAGAGTGTCAAAATGTAGTATGCAAATGTAGTGCATATTTTGTAACTAACGTTTACACTGCGTTTTAAAATATGTAAAGGAAGAACACAAGGGTCTGTAAAGTGCATCACACAATCAAACGATGAGAAAATGTAAAGCTCAGCATGTACTGCAAACTCATATCTATCAAAACTCTATCAAACACAATTCAAATGAATTATCACATTTATTATAAATAATTACTCTGTTTCAGCAACCTTTCCAAAATGTTATCACACCAAAATAAGTTCATGGATCCAAATAAAAATAGATATATAAACATTAAACATCTTATTTAAACAAATTTATCATATACACAATTGTTTTGCATAAAATCATCCTACATATTGTAAAGAACATTCTGTGAAATATATTCTTTGTGTCTTCAATACTGGCCAGGTCAAAATTTAAATAATAGTGAAATTTATGCTTGTAATCAAACTTTGATGCTTGTTATCTCAGAATTAGATTTTTAGACTTTAGCCTGTTTTTTACAGAGAGGGTCACACACACACACACACACACACATGCATATGTAATGTGTGTGTATATATATATATATATATACTATATTATATTATTATTATTATATTATTACATTATATACAATATTGAATACATATATTACATATGGACACACAAGTTACCATTTTTGCATATCTGTGCATTATATAAAAGAATATCAAGCCAACTTATTTTCAATAAGCCCAAACACTTTAAAATCACACACTTGCAATAAAAAAGGTCTGTTGGGTTCTAAATGATAAAAAATAATTTATAGTGTTGACTATGATAAAAAATCATTTATAGTGTTGACTATGAAAACAAAAAGTAAATCAGATTGTCAAACATTATAATAAACACGTTTGTTCTGGGAAAAGCATTGGCACCGTTTGTTTGTAGCTGACACCTGTTTTGATATTTTGTTTTTAATGCACTGACACACTTTTAAGAGTGCAAATACTTTTTGGAGCTCCTGTATATGAAGCTTCATGAATTTAATATGAATATACAGTATATGTTCCTCAAGGTATGTAAAATATTCTCCTGTTTTATATTCTATTTCTTGCCCTGCTTTCCGCACGGAGGGTTTTCCTTCAGCAAATTCATATTTATCATGCAGCCTGTCAAGCAATCTCACAAATGATACAGCGTCATGTACTGTAGGAATGCTCAGCGCTGACATGTCCCTCTCATGAACCGACACACTCATTCTTAAATACACCCTCTGGCTGAGGGAATCTGGTAACCACAGTAACTGATCGAGCTCCCGCTATCTCCTCGGCGGCACTCGATGATCTGTGCACCATTGTCTGCGCTGGCACCGATGTTCTCCCAGCTGCCAGGAGGAATCAGTTTACCGAGAAGCCCGCCAGACAGAGTCCCTTAAAGCCGGCCTGTCACCAAAACTTTGAATCCTCCCCAAACGGAGGAACAAAAGCCTAAGAAATCTTCTGAACAGATGCCTGTGGTGTGATTCCTGTCATTTAAGTGAGACCCTGCATGGCGTCCTCTTTAGTGAGTGTGTGTTTGTGATTTATATAATGCTAAAGGGATGGAAATGAATGGACTTCATCTTCCTACGGCGTGTTTGAAAAATAAATGCTCAGAGTGTTTTCACCGCTGATTGTGTCGAGTGTTTTCTAGGGTCACTGGCTGTGTTCAGAGTGGAAACAGGTGAAATGCTTAATGAATATTGTCCAGTACATACTGTAAACTGCCAACTGTATTTGTGAAACAGAAAGCATCATAACGATAAACATTTCAAACAGCAGCATGCTGCATTGCCATAAAGAGATTCAATATTTTGACTGATATTACTTCCAGTTCATTCATCACCCTTAAAATGGCTCTGATATATTAATTACATATTTTGGTAAATGTAGTACAAAAAAGTATTACATTCTAAACACAGAAGAGAGGCTTTATTTCTTGCTTGGGTAAGTAAATAAATAAATGTAATTATTAAATTATATTTATTTTAAATTATTTACATTTTATATATTAATCTGATTACAATTTACAAGTTAATATAAAAGAAAAAAAAATATATATGGGTATGTGTATGTATGCATCACACACACACACACACACACACACACACACACACACACACACACACACACACACACACACACACATGCAAGCACGCATATATTTAATTTTTTCATAGATAGATAGATTGATTGATAGATACAATTAAAAACAACCGCATACAAACTGTAGATCGAAGAAAATAAAATATTCAAAATAAATAAATCTAAAATGTTTATTGTCTTGTAAATTGCAATCAGATGAATATATCAACTGTAAACATTTGAAAATAAATATATACATATAATTTAATAATGTACTTATTTAATTCAGCAAGAAATAAAGCCTCTCTTCTGTGTTCATAATGTAATGATTTTTCTGCATTATAGATAGTATTCATATAGTCTGCACATTTTTGTGTGCATGCCATACTGTATTACTGTGTACATTCAATATACAGGTGCATCTCAATAAATTAGAATGTCGTGGAAAAGTTCATTTATTTCAGTAATTCAACTCAAATTGTGAAACTCGTGTATTTAATAAATTCAATGCACACAGACTGAAGTAGTTTAAGTCTTTGGTTCTTTTAATTGTGATGATTTTGGCTCACATTTAACAAAAACCCACCAATTCACTTTCTCAACAAATTAGAATACTTCATAAGACCAATAAAAAGATAATTTTAGTGAGTTGTTGTCCTTCTGGAAAGTATGTTCATTTACTGTATATGTACTCAATTCTTGGTAGGGGCTCCTTTTGCTTTAATTACTGCCTCAATTCGGCGTGGCATGGAGGTGATCAGTTTGTGGTACCGCTGAGGTGGTATGAAGCCCAGGTTTCTTTGACAGTGGCCTTCAGCTCATCTGCATTTTTTGGTCTCTTGTTTCTCATTTTCCTCTTGACAATACTTCATATATTCTCTATGTTCAGGTCTGGTGAGTTTGCTGGCCAGTCAAGCACACCAACACATGATCATTTAACCAACTTTTGGTGCTTTTGTCAGTGTGGGCAGGAGCCAAATCCTGCTGGAAAATGAAATCAGCATCTTTAAAAAGCTGGTCAGCAGAAGGAAGCATGAAGTGCTCCAAAATGTCTTGGTAAACAGGTGCAGTGACGTTGGTTTTCAAAAAACACAATGGACCAACACCAGCAGATGAGATTGCCCCCCAAATCATCACAGACTGTGGAAACTTAACACTAGTCTTCAAGCAACTTGGGCTATGAGCTTCTCCACCCTTCCTCCAGACTCTAGGACCTTGGTTTCCAAATGAAATACAAAACTTGCTCTCATCTGAAAAGAGGACTTTGGACTACTGGCCAACAGTCCAGTTCTTCTTCTTAGCCCAGGTAAGACGTCTCTGACGACAACTGTAGCCAAATTCCTCGACACGTCTGTGTGTGGTGCTCTTGATGCCTTGACCCCAGCCTCAGTCCATTCCTTGTGAAGTTCACACAAATTCTTGAATCGATTTTGCTTGACAATCCTCATAATGCTGCGGTTCTCTCGGTTGGTTGTGCATCTTTTTCTTCCACACTTTTTCCTTCCACTCAACTTTCTGTTAACATGCTTGGATACAGCACTCTGTGAACAGCCAGCTTGTTTGGCAATGAATGTTTGTGTCTTATCCTCCTTGTGAAGGGTGTCAATGATTGTCTTCTGGACAACTGTCAGATCAGCAGTCTTCCCCATGATTGTGTCGCCTAGTGAACCAAACTGAGACCATTTTGAAGGCTCAGGAAACCTTTGCAGGTGTTTTGAGTTGATTAGCTGATTGGCATGTCACATATTCTAATTAGTTGAGATGTGAATTGGTGGGTTTTTGTTAAATGTGAACCAAAATCATCACAATTAAAAGAACCAAAGACTTAAATTACTTCAGTCTGTGTGTATTGAATTGATTTAATACACGAGTTTTACAATTTGAGTTGAATTACTGAAATAAATTAACTTTTCCACGACATTATAATTTATTGAGATGCACCTGTAAATATATATGTGCAATATATATGGAGTACAGACCAATATAACCAATACACATCTACCTTTGTATGCATGCAACTAATAGTAAAAAAAAAGTAGTGTGTAAATGTATTCTATAGTTAAAGGTATACATGCTGGAATGGACAAATATACACTGTGGCATAGATTTCCACTTCAGCCACTCAACATGCGACATATTTCATAAAATTCATAATATTAGTGAAGCATAATGTCCGTCACCGTGTTTTGTGTGGGGTGTGATTTGTTTGTTTTCACAGAGCACAATAGGCTCTCAATTGTGCCGTGTGGCTTAAGCACTGGTGGCCAAAACTGACTGTAATGAAGAGCTTCGCCTCTTGTCTCCACTTCCAGGCACTCGTGATATCCGGTGCGCCGCTGCTCCACGCCAAGAAGCGGCACAATGAGAGCAAGTGAAGTATCCTCACCTCTGGAGAGGCGCAAAGATGAAGTGGAGCAGACGTTGAATTGTTTTGTCAGAATGCTTGGCAGCACATAAAAACAAGTGAGGCATTTACAGCATGCAAAATACTCCTGGAGCGCTCTGAAGGAACACAGGTTTGAGCAAAGTAGGCCAGGTAATTACTATTTTGCGCTTCGGGCTTGGAGCACACGTCAGGCGCTTCATCAGATTTTTGCTTTGTGTCTCGGACAGATCTAATTAAAGCGATAATATTTTTGTCGGTGAGAAACAAAACACCTAAATCGGGGCCGTTGTTCCACATTCTTTTTGCTTTCTTTGAAAAATGATTTGATGGAATATTCAATTTCAAAGTTTTCAGCTTTTTTTGGGGTGATATCAGGATAAATATCACATTAAGTGTATTAAGTTGAATGCAAGTTTACTTCTATAAAATCATTAATTAGTATTATTGCCATAACCCTTTTTACATTAGCGTCAACCAGCATTATTGTTATTATTTTTTTTAATTATTATTGCAAGAAAGAAACAGCACTGCATTGAAATACAATAACAAAGGAAAGGAACAAACAAACAAAAACATTAACACCAGCATTAATTACTATGTTAAACAATGGATTACTTACAACAGTAGTCTAAAACAAATGACAAAAAAGCCAGTTGGTTATTGATTAACATATCCGAGGTTACGTCAGTCAAAAAATACAATTGTTTCAGAGGCAGAAAAAGTTGGATTATGATGACATCTCTTTACAATAAGTAAAAAGGGTACATTTTGATGTTATACTGACTAAATAAATAAATACTATTGACTGTATTGAAGATATACGGACTGCTCAAGCTCTTTAAAATAAATTAAAGCTCAGCAGAAACAGTGGTTCTATTCCTTTTGTGCTGGAAAATCTGATTAAAATACACACATTCCTAAAGAAAAGTCACAAAAAACATGTATTTAAAAAAAAGAAGTCAATTTTGATGTAATGATGATGAAAAATGATGTCCAAACTCTTTAAAAAAATAAAGAATATGTCCAGAGATGTCTTAAGTTCTGATGGAAGATACCTTAAGGTCAGCAGAAACTCCTGCTACCCAGTTTGTACCCAGATCTGAATAAAATACATCAATTCCTAAGAGAAAAGTGGATAAAAACTTGAAAAGCTGAACAAGTTAAATAATTAAGATACAAATCTTTATGAATCACTATCTCTGACTGAGGGGAAAGAAGGACAGAAATGGAAGAAAGGGAACAGGAGGTTTGTAGGATTCACCTAAAACTGGGAGAAGCAGATAAAGAAATAAAAGGCAGAAGGGACTCTTGCAGCCAGTCTAGCTGCTTCGGGTCGCATCATTAAATGTGCTGGGTGCAAAGTGACTCATCCCTCGTTGACATTAGACGGCGTTTCTGAGCTACAGCCTGTTGTTTTTTACAGCCAGAGGACATGGTGGGCCGAAGAAAGTGGAAAGGTGGGACCATTGACAAGAAGTCAGTCCATCTGACAGTCACGCATGCATAAAGCGCTGTTAAAACTTGAATCGTCTCATTTCTAGGGCAAAACCCACACAAATGCCTCCATTTTACAGCCAGACCAGTGAGAGTTGCTTCAAGCACACAGGACAAAACAAGATCTTATAAGGTTTTAACGGCCCCTTAAGAAGGCATAAGGCCATTCATTCACAGAAAAAAGGAAAAGATGGAAATGTTCATTGGTCTCATGCTGCATTCCCAAAAGAAAGTTCAGATTGATAGACGCTCCACTTTCTCACCGAAGACACTTCTGCATAGACTCAACACGTTGCATCCCATTTGATGCTGTTAAATAATTTATGATATTGCTGAGAAACATATTTATCACATTTGTTCTGGTTTCTGCATTGGAATAAAAGTGCGCTTGATGCTTCATGATATAATCATGCGGCTCTGAAGTCATTGAGAGAGATGTTTCTTTAAGAAAGCAAAATGAAATATTACTCAATAGGAATATCACTGCATAAATACATAATATTGTCATCAAGTTGTCTTTATCACACATATTCTCTTTCAAAACTGAAATATCTGATACATTCAATCGAATAGATGCTGCGCAGGCAGAGAATGAGTGCGAGCAGAAACATGTCAAGACTCGTCGCGGTTAGTAGGGCGAGAGGATGTTAACGCTTGACTTGCTCTGGTCAGGACTGGACCAACTGGGGGTTTGGGCCCTAAATTAAAATGAAATCACCTTCCTGTCAATCAAGCCGGTGGACCTCGGCAGAGAACTGTATGAGGAGCTGATGTAAGAGGGAAAATGACACGAGAGAGCATTTGAGCAGAGAGTCCAGAGATCCAGCACCTGATGTATCTTTTTATGGCATAATCTGTATAATATGTATGGTATAATCTATAATCTCTGCATATGTTTATGAAAAATATAGTATAATAATAATAGGTCAGGCTGATAAACAGCATGAGAAATAGCACTTAATAATAACATTAGGATGTTAAAACCTGTACTATATAAATCATATTTGATTTGAGAGTAGAAGTGAATCTAATAATATCTTACATTTAAATCTAATAAGAAAACAAGTAAGGGTTGAATTGAACTATATGTAGCTCTGGTTATATAATGCAAAATTAATTAAAACATTTTATTGGTTAAAAAACTCAGATCAACAACATTTTTAACAGTATTTACTCTTTATCTTGTTTAATATTTTTTTATGTATTATTATTGTATTTTTTCAAATATTTTCAAGAAAACCATGATACATTTGTTTATTTTTTTCAAGATTATATGCTAAATAGATAAAAAGACAGCATTTATTTAAAATAGAAACCTTTAGTAACATTATAAATGTATTTACTGACCCTCTTGATCATTTTGTTGAGGAATTAAAGTGTTAATTTCATTTAATTAAAAAGGTATACCAAAACATTTCAACAACACTTAAAAAAAAAACTATAAAATAACATTAGTTTATTACGACCACCATAAATGAACAAATTAATAATAGTATATTTAGAAAGTAACGTTATTTATTAAGATGAATAAATGTAAAAATGCATAAAAAATAAATAAACACACTAAAAAAATTGTGAAATTTCTCAAATAATTACAAAAAAAACCAGCACGCAGCATTGAATTACATTTATATTTTTGAAATAGTTTTTCTTAGTATAATTTTAGTTTGTATGTACAACCTCTTTATTAAAATAACTTGTATAGTGTAGGTCATGATGCCTAATACAACTGTTAACAAATTGAAATGTATTGTAAAAGTGTTATCGATAAATAATTTTCTATCATTTCAAATCATGCATCAAATACATTGGGACTGAATATTGCACGGCACTGGATTCATCATCCAGTCTGTCCTGGAACTGGATCATTGACAAATTCCACACTAAGAGAACAGACCTTCCCAAATGCAAATGCCCGCTAGTTCAATTGACATCCTCTACACTGCTCTTATAGCGTAGTTAGGAGATTACTGCTGAATAGTTATTCTCTAATCAGAGTATACACAACTAGTTTCCATCAAAGCGTGCTAAAAACGAATCGGTTCCAGAAGAGGTGCTCTTGAGTTGCTTTACGCATGCAGCTGCGAGTCTGGATTCAATCCCACGCTCAATAAAGGCACCTGAGCCGTGTGGCCAGCCAAAACAAAGCTTTTACACTCAACTGCAACAATGAAGGCTAAAGCGATGCCCTCCTCACAGCTGCGTGCCTCTCTGCCAGCAACGACAGCACAGACAGACAAGGGTGCAGCTCCACCACACTGTCTGCCATGGTGTGTGTGTGTGTGTGTGTGTGTGTGTGTGTGTGTGTGTGTGTGTGTGTGTCACACTGTTTAACGCACTCCAAAAACACTGCCAAAACCAGGACAGTCGCAGGAGAGAAGCGACAGTGATGGGAGGGGGTGTTTTTACTTTCTTATCCCATCCCTTGTGCATTTATGGGTCTTTAAATGGGTGTCGTGCAATGGAAAACCAGGTTTTCCTTGCCATTTTGAAGTAAACTAGTTCAATCTAGTATGTAGATGTGTACTAAATGAAATATTCACAATGCAATCCTCTCTTCCCAGTCCATCCAGACCGTCTACTGTAAATGAACTGTGAAACCAACTTCATAGCATCACAACCATGCAAGACATTAATGTAATGAAAGTCAGCAAAATGGTCTCCTTTTACATTCTTAATTTACATTTTTGGTCTTATTATGAATGGTTTATCAGTGCATGTTGCTTTATTGAAAAAATTCTGTTTTTGTTTGTTTTCATCAACATATAATGCCATACTCTTTAAGAGGATTTTCAAACTTTCCAACCACCTGCCGTATTGAGGCAGTCACGATCCAATCAATTCAAAATTAATTGTTTTAAATCCTTGCCATTTTTTCCCACCCAATATTCTTTCACTCAGAAATGGAAGTAGCCTAAAATTTGTTTAATTAAAATCAGACTAAACCTGTGAGAACTGATTTCACATTACTAAACATCATCCCAAAAAGTATAAAAACACATCCAGAGATATTATGAAATTGAAATGTAGGCAATTTTAAGAGTGACTTTGCACCCTTATATTCTATAACTAAGTTTTCTGATTATGAGATTCAGAGAAGATAATTATGTAAATCACTTATGTGGTAAAGAGGAAAACAAACTGAATGAGAACAGAAGAGTTTAATTTCATTAGGCGCTGTAGAGTTTGGTGAAGAATAACCAATCCACCAGAATCAAGTCAATGATGAAATCTCTCATGGACTCACCTAGAATCAATATCACCAGCGCTTTCATCCTGGATCAACCATCTTTCTGACAGTAACAACAGCGTTCCAGTCATCTGGGGTCGAGGCTTACGACAACCGCTCGAATGATACCTTTTGTCCTGAAAGCTTGCCTGAATGGAACTGTATAATTGAATTTCATTATCAATTCATTAATTCACTAGAGGTCTGGCTTTGCCTGAGAGCCACCGCTAAAGCTTGGGCTTTAAACACCCATCAGCGACTTTTATTTTATCTGACCTGACAGGTCAGTGCTATAAAACGCTCTGTTCCCTTACTTTATAGAACTATAGAAAGAGAAAAGAAAACGCAAGTGAAACTCTAATGCTGTTGTGTAGTCAAGAGTAGTTAAATACCAAAACTGACGTTCGTGGTTTTATTGTACGCAATTGCTTAGTGTATGCTATTCTAAAAATGACATGAAATATGCTTATAAAAGAGCTTATAAAAGCGATGCTGACTTTAATAATAAATGTTCCTGGTCTCATTATACACGATTCATTATTATGCTATTCAAACAATAACCTTAAAATGCAATAATCTAATCAAGATCTAGTACATACAATTAGGTCCATTAGCTCCATAGGTCCATAGGTACATTACTCCAGCTTGCAGTATAACATCCAGACACACACATTCAGCCCGAGGACGCATTATGACTGTTTGTACCCTGCATTGCTTTTACAATCAAGGTCAGTGACTAAGGCCTAAATTATTCTGCTTTCGATTTCTTAGCAATTTGTTCTTGCAATCCACAGGAAAGCCTTCAGCATCCTTCGCTGGCATGTTTCATTTAACAAGACACTAACAACCCAAGCTGCATTGCCTCCAGGTTATATTTTTTACCTTGCGGCCCAGTTTTGTTAAAGGTTGTGAAATTTAAGACATCTGTTTAGATACTTACTTCCAACTTTTCCACTGCAGCAAGATCGCTCTCACTTCTTGTCCATAAAGGACTGTTTGTAGCTGACATATGTTCATTTAGCACTGCATCCCAGATGTCAAATGAGTGAACATACTCTTTATGCATTCACATGTCATCTCTTCCCTGAGAATTTCACTTTTATTATAAATACACATCAGCTCTGTTCCAAAACCTGAGAGCTGTCCTGCTGTCTGCTGCCTACTCAAGCAGATGTCCAACTCAATTGGAAGCTTATAAATGTATGATTTGAAATATTGTAGTGCACAACACGTGTGCAGGACACTAAACTAGAGTTTGGTATAAGCATGTCACTAATTTAACATTTCATTGTTATTAATATTCCAAGCATCGCATACTCAAATAATTGATTAGGCTATTTTTTACAGTAGATTACATTTTTATATGTACATATGATCAATATGACCGGTATGTTACAATATGATACTTTAACTCATCAAATGAATTAAACCAATATTCAACTCCAAGTCAGTTTAATATAATTTAAGTTGAACTGTATTGTGCAGCCAATTTGAAAAAGAAAAATACAAATTAATACTTATAATTCAGCAATAAAAATAAATCAAAGTGACAGTAAAGGCATTTATAATATTACAAAAGATTTGTGTTCCAAATAAATACTTTTCTTTTGAACTTTCCATTCATCATAGAATCCTGGGGGAAAAGTATCACAGTTTCCACAAAAATATGAAGCAGCACAACTGTTTTCAACATTGATAATAATAAGAAACAATAACAACTTAAAATAAATCATCATATTATAATAATTTCTGAAGGATCACTAGACACTGATTAGATTGGAGTAATGATGCTGAAAATTCAGCTTTGCATCACATGAATAAATTACATTTGAATATATCTTCAAATAGAAAACAGTTTTTAATATTGTTATAATATTTCACAATATCACTGATTTTACTACCCTTTTGATCAAATAAATACAGCCTTGGTGAGCACGAAGAGACCTTTCAAAAAAAACAATCTGAATCATTCCAAACGTTTGACAGGTAGTGTGCATTTATGAATATATATCTAATTTGAAAATGATGTCCAGGTAATAAACTTGCTGGGTAGTTCTTGGAACAGAGCTGTTTTGTTGCCTGAAATCCCTGCAGAATCACATTCAGACAGAATATTCATAGCAAAAGTCCTTGAAAAAAAGATGCACAACCACACCAATTCAAACACACGCATTAATCTCTAAGTCCCAGCTCTGTGTTTGTATAATACAACCATCGAGTAAAGGTTGGGTTGCCCAGGACAGTGGCGGTAGAAAAGGTGAAGCACCGCTGCTTGGGCCAGAAACACCGGGAAGCCGTCCAGAACTCAAGGACGAAGCCTTCGCCATTTAGAGCAAAAGAAGCTGACCCAACAGAGAGCTCTGGGAGGGCTCTGTTCTGCTAAAGAGGACATTTGTAGTTTTAGGGAAGCTGTTGTTCATTTTAATACGCTGAAACAATGCTGCCAAAGCCCACTGGCTTTTTACAGTAGCTCTGCTTCTGGAGAAACGCCAAAACACGGTCACAATGATTAAGCAGGGACTTCACAGCGGCGTTACATGCGAATCGCTCATTAATATATCTGCAATGACAGATAGGAAGTTGTAGAATCAAACTATTTTCTCATCCCCCAGATTTTTTTGATCTAGTCGAAGAGTTATCATAGTGGAAGTTGCTTCTAGTTAGTCACTTATAAAACTTACATCATTACGTCAAAGGAATATCACAGCATTTCTGCAAAGAAACTGCACCCGAAAAATACAATTCTGTCATCATCTGCTCATTCTGAAGTCCTATTAATTCTGTATGAGTGTCTTTCTTTATTTAGTGGAAAATGAAAGGAGATCGCAAAACATATAGTGACCAGGGGCTATCAAGCTCCCCATTTCTGTTAAACTACAACTGAAATATAAACCCTCAATTTACAAAAGACATGAAAACTCATTTCTAAATACTGACTGTGCCAAGCATCCATTTCAAAACGAAAGAAGTGCATTCGTCTGTTATTCTCTGTCCATCGCTGTGAGTGTAAAAGACAGTCCGGTCCACAATCACACTATATTATCAGCCCGACGTTATTCTATACCTCTTCTCTTCTGTGGACCTGTGCGTATGAGCAATGCCACTGACCGCGGTCACAGGAGGTCACAGGTTATCACCGTTCGATAAAAATTGCTTTCTGACAGCCATAGCTTTATGCCTCTGATCTCGCTCTTTGACACTTCCAATTTTCCGAGATAGAATCACCGTCCTTCTCGCTGTAAATATGGCCAGCCTGACTGCTCACAACATCAAGGGGCTTCAGTAATGGCCCACTGCCTGGACTTCCTGTGGTTCTGCCTTGTCAACAAAAAGCTGTCAGGGACTCATCTAACTCAAGCAGGAGAGCAACCGTACGATTAAACAGTGAGATGGAGAGTCTGACAGACTATAAAACCTTGTAGTTGAAGATATATTCCCATAGTACAAGGATGCAACCAAATATTAAAGAGTGAGGGGGAACAAACTTACATCCCAATTATATGGAATCTCAAACTTTAGATATAATGTGCTAAAATGATCTGAATTCAGTCAGATTGAGTAAAAAGTAAGTATTTGTGTGCCTGTCACAATCTAGATATTATTTTAGGTCTTACTTTAAACTATAGGTAGGAAGTTCACTGTGATGCTTCATAAAAGTCTAATTTGCAATAGACAGTGTTAATATAAATAGGTTTATAGTGCATTTAACATATTTTCTGATGTTTAGCATACCACGCACTACAAAAACGTGTTAGAGCATCCTAGCATTATATAGAATACATAATGCTGTAAATTACATGGTATGCTTTTGGGTTCATAGTAACAGGGAAAACACGTTTCACATAAGGTCATGCACATGTATTTCCCACTATCACTGTGTTACACATTAGCAGTAAGGGTTACTTGATAAAATGCAGTGTTAAGTTCTATATTTACTGAAAAATGTGTAATTGTCAAAAGACAGTAAAACACAACAACAGGAGCAACAAAGGGGCAAAGGACTTGATGGATGCTAACAACAGCAAGACCATAAAGCAAATGAATCAACACGATAACAATACACAAGCGGAAAATCACAGCACCTTGTTTACAATGCAGGTTAAACAACTAAAATGAAATATTACCTTTTACTTGTGCGAAAGCAAAGACAATCACCATAGCGCTTTCAAACAAATCACTAAGCCTCTTAGTCAAACACTTGTAAATTCTATCCATTTTCTGAATTTCATTAATTCACCTTAATAAATGATTTAATCTGACATTGTTTCATGGGACATACTTCCTGTTATTATCTCCTGTGCAAAGCTGAAAGCAAACCAACTTTATCATTTTTAAAGCTGTTGAAATGCATCCCTTGGGTTTGCTCATTACTTGCAATGAGAATATAACTGCCAGGAGGATTTACCTACAATCCACTGAATCAACAAAACAGAACAGAATGATGGCTGTCCTGTAAGTTAGACTCCATATAGATCTCACACTTGTTCTAACACTTCCAGCAATGTAATGGAGGCAATACTCAAGATGACCTTTGCTTAAAGCCATGCATAATTAGACCCGTGAACATTGAATTTATTTCTACCAGGAAGATTGCCTTTGCTTTTGCTGTGCTATGGCCTGAATATAAATGTAATTTGTAATGTATGTGTAATTTGACTCCCCTGAGTAGCTGCTTTGTGGTAAATTTCCTCAAGTCTGGACCTGGGCCTTGTCTATTTCATGAGGAGAACCTATGACACTGCATAAATTATAGGATGCAATTGCCTAAAGTGGCCATCATGTGGAGGAATTACGTACAAGGATCAGCAATGTATATCTTTAATTACGTCCTGAAATGGTGATTTGTCTGACAAAGTGTATGATTAAGGGAAATATATATAACTCCTCAATAATCAGGTCACTGCTACCTCGAATCTAGCAGTGATTCGTGATATTTATCTTGGAATGAGACCAATATATTAGCTCTCACATTTCATCATTGTCTTTTTTCTGTCTCATTCCTTTAAACAAGCAGACCACCGTAATTCTTTTGACTCAACAGCCATTTGCCTGGGGTGTTGTATGTTGATAATAATGCAAAAACACACAGGGGGTTAGGAAAGGAGCAATGCACAGAGACTTGACCCAGTATTTGAAGATACACCAAATTTTGTAGACAATCAGTGGTGTGTTTTAAAAGCAGTACTCAATGTTTTGTCATAAGCCAGCAGAGAGTAAACATTCCCCAAACTGGTGTTGCAGTTTGATATATAACAAAGTGTTTTTGGCTCGAGGATGTTTTATCTTACAATACCTGAGGTATAAGGAGGAAACTAAACTTTGATTACAAGCCTGAGAACATTTGACTCAAGTTGGCATGCACTGACCCATGTTTCCTACCCATTAGAAGGGAACAGCTAGCAGCGGAATAGGGGGGGGGGAGACAACACAATTTTTTTGCCTCACATCGACTGGACATTTACCTCTTGTTCCCCGCAGTGGTAATGGATTTTAGGAGGGCGACGGATCATACCTCACATTCTCGGGAGCCGGAGATGGTGTAGGTACAGGGTCCTGTTCCATTGACCAGTACGTCCATGGTCTCAGAGTTTGTGGGTTTGTAGTCCACATAATATTCCTGAAGCGGGGAGCTGAGGGTTCGCTCTGTCTCCCTTGCCTTTTTCCGGCGTTTTCTCACCATGGAATGCTGCTGCAGTTGCTTCATGCTGCTGGGATAACGCTTCCAGGAGACGTAGATGACAAGCAAGATAATGGTCACGGATAGGAAAAGGGCGACGCTGCCAGCAATTATCTTGTGAAAAGAAACATGCTCAAAGTCCTGCTCAGGGATGGGTGGGGACGAAGCCGTCAGGGAAGGTGCAACAGCATTGTTGCGCGTTATTTTCTCATTCACCCTGAACATGGTGGGCAACGGGAAACGTCCAGGTTTGGATGGGGAGCTTACGGTGGAGGAGATTGGCTGGTAAGGGGTTGGGGTCATCTTACAGATTCCATGTGTGTCAACAGCCTCAATGACTTTCTCACCCTGAACCTCCTTTGGTCCAGCACAAATCATGGTGGTCTCCTTGTTCCCCTTGAAATTCCTCAGCCAAGCTACAAGGGGGCATACGCTGGGGCTGCATTCCCAAATGTTACCAGCAAGACTGATGGTAGTAAGAGAGATCCAAGCTGATATGGCCTCTTGAGACACATTGCTTAGCTTATTGGAGTCAAGATTAAGAGTCTGCAAGTTAGGGAGACACTGGAAGATGCTTGAATCCAACACCTGCAGGTCATTTCCAGAAAGATCCAGCTTTTGCAAAGATGTCCAGGTCCATGTAATTCCCTGGATTATCGACTTTATCCGATTCCACTGCAGATACAAAGCTCGGAGGTTGTTCAGCCTTGGGAAATGAGAAAAATTGATCTTTGAGAATTGGTTGTGCTCCAAGTGTAACTCAGTCAGTTTGAGAAGTCCCGCAAATGCATTACGGGTAAGACTTCGCAGTCGATTGTAGCCCAAATCAAGGAACTCTAGGTTTCGACAATCCTGGAACACTCGCATGGGAACCGTCTTGAGGGAATTTGATCTGATGTGGAGACTCAACAGTTTGCGCAAGCCCTGGAACTGATTCGGCTGCAGAACTTGAAGTTTGTTGTAGGAAAGGTCCAGATTGCGTAGGTTGGGGATTGTATGGAACGTGCTGTTTTCCAAATGTGTGATCTTGTTGGAGCTGAGGATCAATTCCTTTAGTCTTCGAACACCCTGAAAGGCTTGTTTGTCCACTGCATTGATGTAGTTGTGGTCCAGGTACAGCCAGACCAACTGGCTGAGGCTGGCGAATTGACCAGCTCTGAGGTTCACCAAGCTGTTGTACCGCAGTGAGAGGCCCTGGCATCCCACGGAAACATTATTTGGCATATCACGGAAGGCATTTGACTCGCAATACACTATTTTGCCATCGCAGCGGCAGCTTCGGGGACACAGTTTCTCTCGGACTCTGCCTTGAGAAGCCAAGAGCCAGGCCTGTATGAGCAGGGGGATCATCAGCCAACGGGATCTCACCAGGGATCCTGCATTAGACACAAAGAGAAAGAAGGGATAAGCCATGATTCGGTCAATGCTGAATCCTAGTCTTTTTGCATTTAGTCAAAACCTGATAATAACTTACTTACAAGGATTAGTACATACTTAATTAGTCCCGCTGCACAGTTTGCACAAAGTAGGTTATCAAATGACATAGCCAATGTTTACTGAATAAAATCTTGAATGTAGGAGGAAAGTAAGAACGTATTTGTGTTGCTTCAAGTCAGAATTAAATTTACCTTCTCTTCATTTCCCATTAATGGGATTACTATCGAAAGTGTTGCTCTAGACCAGTATTTGGCATTCTTAAAGTATGCCGATGTAAATTGAGTTTCCTAGTTCATGTACTTTAATTAAAAATGGAAGCAAATATACACCTTTACCTTGAAGCAACCAAAATAACTCAATAGGCAAGTGTAACTTTATTCAAATAACGGAGTAAAAACATTGCCTTCAATGTTTCTTAATAACCATAATTACATACTAACTCCAATAAACTGTCTCTGTGGTAGAGAATCCAGACTGCAGGGGCGCGGGAACAGGGGGTGCTGAGGGTGCTGCAGCACCCCCTGTTTTTTTCTGTGGGCAACTGTAAACTGTTGTGAAAAAAAAAAATATAGGCTATAAGGTTGCTCCGATGTTTATAACATTTGGTTTACATTGGCTATTTTGCTATCTATTTCTATGTGATCGACATATTTTACCATTTGCCCATTAATTTAACAGTTGTAAGAATTAAAGTTATCAAAGTTATTAAACTGATGCAGGGCTGTTTGACGCACGCGTTGCGCACATCCTGCCAAATCACGCACGCAGCACTGCCAATGTTTGCTTTTATGTTTGTGAATGTTATGTTTGTGTTGGGGGATCTGTAGGTTGTGGCTTAAAAGTGGAACATGGAAATATCATGGATGTACTGGAAGAAAAAAAATAATATTTTTTTTTGTTCTCAGCGATATGAGTCTTTCCCTTCTCCCAAAACAGCTTATAGCTACCTATTAAAATAGTTCAGTTTTGTATGTAGGCTAATGGAAAAGTGATTAGACTATGTTTCGTTTTTTTTCTTCATAATGTTAATTTAGAAAAACCTTGGGAGCATTTTGTGTTCGTTAAATGTTTTTTTTTTCTTTTAAGCAACAACCAAGCGGCCAGCATCAGAGTTGATCGCCTATATGTTTGATTAATTTAGCCTTATCAAATCATCACGACTAAAATAAAATAGATAGATAGGCCTATAAACAGTTCAAGCATATCGCAGTGTTAGTTTAAATGTTTAACCTATATAAATGTGCAATATCCAACAGTTTGTGTGGAGAGTGGAAGCTGAAGCGAGCTTTACAGGACATGGAGGATTTTTTTCTTACAGTAAAAACAACTTAAAACAACTTAAAATAAATTACCTTTAAAATAATAAAGGTAAGAGTAATATATCATTTGGAACTGTAAAGGGTCTACTTTTATTTGTGTGCATTCACAATATAGGAAAACTTTCTGCCGGTTTTGAACAAGAGCGCTTCAATGATGAACCGAAACTCGGCAACTCGAAACTGGCTCAGAGATATGATAAATATATCTATAGAAAGCTTTAAAATACTATTTTAAAACGAAATAATTCAAAGCAAAAAGTCTTCATTAGCCTATGTAATCTGTTAAGATGCATATTTCTCTCTGCGCGTCCAATGAGGAGATGGCGAGTCATTTTCCCGTCACCTCACCATCTAAAATATAAAAATAAGGGAAAGCCTAAAACAGGCCCGATTACAATTTGCGTTTTATTTTATAATTGTATTCAACAATAAAAAAAGGTATGTAAATCTTTGTCCTTGAAATTTAAAGGATTTGCTGCAATGCAATTTTATCTGACTGATAGGCCTATGTGAATTATTTATTGGCCTATCTTTTTAATCCATGCAGCAAATGCTTTAGAAACAGCTTTACAATTACTTTAGTGCATTCCAGATGCTTTTAAAAGAACGTTTCACTATACATTTTAAGGGTTTTTAAGCTTGAATGTAGCTTGAATGTAAAACATTTCTATGAATTCATTGTAGCCATTCCCATTTGTAAAATAGCTAATTGTTGTCTAACACGATCTCATGAAAGTGCGTAGGCTATAGCACGATTTTCTGTTTCTATTTGGCGTAATATTTATACGCAGAAATTGACCTGAAATTGACCAGAAATTGACCCCCCCCCACAGCACCCCCTACATAAAACACATTCCCGCGCCCCTGCCCGACTGTTGACTTGGAAGAATACGATTCTCTATGCTTATGGTTCACAGTATGAATTCAAAAGATACTATAAAAAATAACTTGGAAATGTTTTGGATAAAGAAGACTACAGTACCAAACAAGATAAGCTACAGATGAAAAATAGAGACACAAGTATCACAACAATACGGAAGAGAGAAATAATTGAGTGATGTCCAGATGTCCTTGAGATTGTTTTGCTTTCTAAATGAAAAAGAGTGTAATCAAATATCTGTTGATACAATATACAAACTCTGATCAATTGTGCTTGGTTCATGGGTAAATCATTCAATTGAGTCTGATGAATCGATCAATCCACTTCACAACTGAATGATCTGAATAATTCAGGTTTCAAATGATTTGTTCACAAATTGGACTGGTTCTCAAGTCAACTAACTGACTCAATGAGCCGGTCGCAGAGGTTAACGACTCACTGGAGAAGATGATAATAAGTGAATAATGATGTAAATCTAGGTATTTTCATTATACAAAGCTATCAAATTACTTCAGAAGACTTGGAATATAGTGCATGAGTCAGACTACTTTTGTGATACGTTTTTATGATGCTTTTGTGTTCTTTATAAAGCTTCAGCCCCATTCACCGTAATTGCATGGAAAACAGCAACCAGCAG
Source organism: Gymnocypris eckloni scoliostomus (assembly GCA_027564155.1). Classification (NCBI taxonomy): domain Eukaryota; kingdom Metazoa; phylum Chordata; class Actinopteri; order Cypriniformes; family Cyprinidae; genus Gymnocypris; species Gymnocypris eckloni. Next base: position 26,866,351 of record CM050420.1, on the reverse strand, counting down.
TTTTTTCTCCTTTTGTATTCCCTAGAAGAAATACAGGTTTCAGAATGTAAATAAACTACAAAAAGATGACTACATTTTACAAAAAATTACTATTTTACAAAAAAATTCAAAATATTTTGAATCAATGAAAACATCTTTGCCAATCAATGAAGGACAGTGAAAATGTCCTTTTCCTCTTTGGCTGGCTCAGTGTCTCTGTATGCTTTGTTATCTGATTGAGCTTTTTCCTCAGTTTGGGCAGAGATTCGTTTTTTTTTTTTTCTAAGGGTGAGCCAAAATTGATAACAGTCCTTTGTCTGCTGTTCTTGGAGCAAGAACAGGAAATCATTGGTTTATCTTGAGTGGCCAGCACAAAGGCTTACCATCTGAACCTTTAATCATATTACAACTATTGAGTAAATATAAAAGTAATTGTATAAATGTACAATGGTGAGCAGCAATGCGTTTGAATCATCCAACCCAACCACTGTTTACCAGCCTCCAGATCTAGATCTAATCTAAACATTTTGTGTAGGTCAATCGAATGAAACGGGCTAATCTAATCGTCTTGAAGACAGAGAGAAGGCCGGCCGAACAACCGGTTATCTACAGGACAATCGGTTCAGTGTGGCATAGCAAATTGCCTATGAATTCATTTAAAATAATGATAGAAAAACACAGTCCCTAATCTTCCTCTGAAGAGTCTGAAGTAAATGTGTGTTCCTGGGTCAACATATATTGTTGACCCTGGAACAAAATTTTAATCCAAAAATGTTATTGTGACCATATCCCTACACCTAAACCTAACCTAAACCATGAATAATCCCTAAAATCAGAGGAAATTATAGATGAATGACACTGATGTACAAGCAACAAACACTGATTATAAGCCTAAACTTCACAAAAATGATAAACTTGTTCTTCAAATCTGATTGGTTAATGGCAATGTTGTTCCTAACATGTCGCACTTGGTAAAATCAGGTTCTGAGTTACAGTACAAAGTAGCCAAAGTTTATGATTATAAAATGTAAGGCCTATTTCCCTAAAGTAAAAGTTTTCCTAGTAAAAGTCCATGTTACCGCTGCTTGTAAGTCCAAAGTATGAGAATATAATGTTTTATATAGCCATTTTTGAGTACTGAGGCTTATAAAAACTTTACATCTGGACACAATAAGTAACTTTACCTCCACATGCGCTTCTCTAGACCCATTTCACATTGTAAGCAATGGAGGTTATTTGCTCATATGAAAAATAAAACTAGATTTGTCAATTTTCTACAGAAACTGTGGTGTTTGGCACTGAAAAAAAAACAGTGTTAGGTATATTACTTACAAACTGTAGTCCATACATTACAACAAATAAAACATTAAAATACCACGTGTATTACACCATATGTAATCATGTAATCAATAAAAAGTAACAGTAGTCTAATTAAGAGTATTTTAAAATGTAATATAATCTAATTACAAGCAGTGTTGGGGAAAGTTACTTTGAAAGTGCATTACAATACTGCATTACGCCCTAGAAAAGTAACTAATTGCATTACTAAGTTACCTTTTACGTTAAGTAATGTGTTATGTTACTTGTGCGTTATTTTTTCCCCATCTGACCTGGGATGCTTTATTTTTAATTGAATTAAATACATAAAGGAAATTTGTGTTATTCAGCATATTTTATTATTGCAGGTTTGAATTTCACTGTTTTTGATCATTTTGAGGAATATTCCATCTGTTTCTGTGCAAGTGAGATGTGTAAATGCATGTTCACATTTAGTCTAGAACTAAAGTTTACACTGTGCACACAATGCCTCTGCACTTTCTCCTGATTTCTCTTAACACGAGGACAGGAGAGCTATCTGTCAAATATGGTACAACAACATATTAACAACAAAAACAAAGTATATGAATTTGCTTATTTGAAAAATAAGTTACATATTTCTTGTAAATTAAAAAGTAATGCATTACTTGACTAGTTATTTTAATAGGTAATCTGATTACATAACTCGTGTAATGAGTTACCCCAAACACTGATTACAAGAACTTAATTTTTGGAATCTGATTAGGTAATCCAGATTACATGTAATTTACTACCCAGCACTGTGAACCACCAAAACACTGTAGGTGCTTGCCAGGGTGTATATATATATATACAGTATATGTATGGTTTTGACTTTTGAAAAATCCCACAGACCACCCTTTTTTAACTAATGTAAAGCATTCTAGCGCTTAAAATTGTCCACACGTCACTTGGGAAGGCCAGAACAGCCTAATTAGAAAAAGAGAGATGGGTAAATCAATTTAGTCTCTGCAATATTACCAGCTTCACAGAACACCTTGGGCAAGATCACACAAAGTAATGCAAAGGTACACAAGGACACAAGGAGCAACTGTACAACCCAAACCATATGCAAATTCTCTACGTTTTAATTAACTCTCACAGCGTAGCGGCTGGAGTCACCCTCATGAGTCACGCTTAAGTACAAAAAGAGCCAACCTGAAAACCTCCATTTAATTTGTCTTTCTCCGCATATATGCATGATAACATAAGTGCATCTTGGCCTCCCCCACCTTCCCACATCCAATTCATCACGATAAAGGAATGTCAGCCAAGATGCAGTCAAATAGTGCGTGTAAACCAGCCCTTGATCTTAAAACTCATTCATCATGCCACCAACATTAAAACACGTCCACATCCAGGTCTCAGAACTGCAGTTTCTGCAAAGCCTTTCTTGTGGTAAAACCAATCTCACAGACTTGATGCTAGATACCCATGGGAAAGAAAAATCTAAATGAGATCCCTTTAATATCGCAATTGTTTTTCCTACACAGCAAAGGGGTGGAATGGTGAGCAAAGAGACACTTTTAATGTCTCTGGCTGAGAAAAAGCCTCAGTAATCTCTTATAATTCTCAACATCTTAAGATATAGAAGACGTCAGTGATCAAAAGTCAAACACAAGCATTTCCAGTGAAATTCTCCCAAGGTCACATGATCTGAGCTTCTATCCACATTCATTTTATAGCTTGATATTCTTATAGTATGACAACTGTTAACTCATTTGTGTCAGTTTTTATTCATCCTAATCAACTTTAAGAGAAAGCACTGAAAAAAAGACTTGTATTTGACTTCTGATGGCAGACATTTATTGAGATCTCATCTGAAAGTCTAGAGGAAACACATGAGAGGTGTTAGACTCCGGCATTGATGGTTCCATGAAAAACCTTTAACATTAGTAGAACCATTCCATTGGACAAAAACATTCTTTCTAGAGGAAAACGGTTCTTTAGATTAATAAAATGTTCTTTACACTAAGATAATAATGGTTCTTTTGAGTGCTGTTCACTGAGAGATTCTTTAGGGAACCCAAAATGGTTCTTCACTCTTAGAAATAAAGGTTCAAAAAGTGGGGTTTTGCAGCAATGCCAAAGAATCTTGATTTTTTAATAGTGCAATCTCTGGAGACATATGAGATCATCGATCAAAAGTCTTCAGTTGCTTTCTGATTCACGCTAAGTAAAATAAGTGAGATACAACAGTGATTTCATTTTGGTTTTCCTTTCTCACATGACATTACCTATCCAGCATTACAGATACAAACATACACTCTTAAAACTAAAGATTCTTTATTGGCATCAATGGTTCCACGAAGAACCTTTAATACACATGGAACCTTTCCATTCCACAAAAGGTTCTTTACTGTGGAAAAAGGTTCTTTAGATTATTAAACAATTTTTCAAACTAAAAAACTAAACAAAACAAATAACTAAATAATTTTTTTGGGAACCAAAAATGTTTTTTCTAAGCAAGGCATCGCTGCAAAAACACCCCTTTGGAACCCTTATTGTTAATGATGTAGCGGGAAAAAACTGATTATTAAAATGTTCTTTACACTAACAAGCAAACTAGTTTTTTAAGAACTGTTTACTGACACATTCTTTGTGAAACACAAAATAATGTTCCAGTAAGGAGTAAATTCAGTAAGGAGCAATTTCTGAGCAGCACAATTTTCCTGTTGGTAGATGGATTGATTTTTACGTCCGGATTATATACTTCCTCGTGCAATCTATTTCATTGTATGGTGCATACAATAAACTACAAGCATAATTTAAAGCACATACAGCATCACCAGAGCCCTGCAGAAAAGCTCCCTGTAACAGTGGCCAACTTTTTCAGCACTAATCCTATCTGTGATTTGTTTCTGAGTGAGCAGGAAAAGCATAATCCCAAAACAGCAGTACTAATCTCACACAAAGATAATCTGACACAAAATTGAACAGCTCTGAAGTAATCCCATCACATTCAAAGAGGAGCCCACGTGCAACAGTCACAAAACAGATTTCACATCTACAGTTTTTTTTCTATATTCCTCCTATCAAATTTAATGATATTTCCATTACCCCACATATTAATTTCCCCTGACGGAACAGGTCATAACCGAGAATCTGTCTTCACAGTTTAAGCAATCAAACCTGAGAAACAGATATGGCTACTTCCTGTGTCCATTTCTCACTGGCTGACAGGTTTTCCGTCTCCCTCCCCAGTTATCTGTTTTGACACCCTCTCCACTCTATTACCTGGAAAAGCTCTTGGACATTTAATAATGGACACTTGATGTGTCCAGATGTCTTTCAGTGGTAACATGAGACAGGTAGAGAACGAGAGGAGGGGGATTGAGGAATTAGCTTCGGGTCTTATCCTTTCTGTAGCGCTGTAATATCGCACTGAGGTACTCAACAGGAATATGACAGTAAGTAGTTGTTCTTCATGCTGTGCTATTATCATATTGCTTTACAACTTGTTTGAGTGTGCCAGCGTGGGACAATGGTATCATCGTCACAGAGTGACAGACACGGAAACATTGCATGCTACTGACATGACAGCTAAATTCTGGTAAATATTATGGCATGCGTTTCACTTCCACACAATGCATTTGCAGTGCAAATGACATATAAACAAAAAATATATATACCACAATAAATCAATAAGTGAAACGAACCAATGAATGAATGAATGAATGAATTATTATACAGGTGATTCTCACACTGTCAAGAAATGCATAAACCATATTTCACCCCAAAATCTAGAGGAAAATATAACAAAATATGAAATGAATCATACAAATGTATTTGATTAACTACGGAATTATTTAATAATCATTATTTATTGAATAAATAAAAGATTGATTACTTCTTCCATTGTATATATTTTTTATGTATTGTGAAATTGTTTATGCATAATCACTAGCCTACTGTACTAGATCAAATCGTCATTACTGTAATAATAATACAAATATAATTTAGATAGTAAAGTGCTATTTTAATTGGTGGATACATTTTTTATTATGCTGATTATTGAAAATAAATTAATTGTGTGCACACAGGATGTTTTTCATTATTTTATTACAGTAATGAGAATACATTTTGTTATACATTTTTTTTAGATTAAGCTCATGAAAATAGAACGGGCTGCTTAATTGTCATGCAATGCATTTTAATGTCCTTAAAAATATCTAAAAATATCTATTTTCTTTATGCAACCACTATTTTGTGACGTGAACAGGTCTTGGAGGTTCACCCAAACATTTACATCTTCTGTGATTTTTTCAAGCTTTATTCATAATAGCCAGCATAAGAAATGTCACAGAATGAGTGTGAGCTGAGCGAGTCGAGCAAACAGCACACCTGTGAGGCACAGAACAGAAGTGAACATCCACCTACATCAGCTCAGTAAAGATGCTACGACACCCAGCCATTATGATGAAAATACTCATATTCTGAATGTATTAGTCATATATGTTTCATCTGTTTGCTCTTATACACTTCCAACACCATTTCATTAAGTCATACTTGAATGAATGACTTTTACATACATTATACAGGGCGATCGCTGGAAAAGGAGAGGGGGCGGGTGTTATTTATGATCTGATTATGATTATTTATGATGGGGATAACCATCTGTGCTCTCAATAATTACAGAATGATTTTAAAGGCATCTGAATGGACATTATTCCCTCAATCCTCAAATTTCAACATAAAAAAGGACCAACAAAACAAGCAACAGTTAAGAGATTACAACAAGACCTTTGCACTCCAAGCAACATGAATGACTGCATAAAATCAAACAGTAAACCACAGCTTTCCTCTGTGACAGCATCGTTTGCTCTGAAGCATCAATCCAAATCAGGAGGTTTTTTTCTCTTGAAGGATGCAAGAACTGGCACAGCTTTCTTGGTGCATAGCTGCAGACTGTACCTGTCCTATACAAAATGCATAGTTAGTACAGTATTTGGGTCCCATATAGAGAAGTATGAAAATGCAGTGCATATGCCTAGCATTTCTTAAATGAAATCTGCAAGGACAGATATGAGGATTTGAGGCAGCACAGATGTGAGTTAGAAGAATCTACCAGCATCAGAGAATACAATCAGGAAAGCAAAACATCAGACAGAAAGACAGCCTGTTGATCACACTCAAAAATGTAATATATGGCAGTACATTCCGTTATATGATGTCTGCAGGTGTGCGTGATGAAAGTTGCAGGCTATCAAGGACAGAGTCAAAGATGTTTCATTCATTTGAAACAAGTAACGCTCTTATAAATCCCACAACGATGCTATTTTAAGAAACGACCTTAGAGTTTCGATGCACCTCATATCCTAACTGTATCTAAAGAGCCAACAGACAACACGGGTTTATTTCGGCTCGTGCAATTCAACGGAAACATACCCATCTCTGCGTAAATGTCGCGTTTCCAGCAGATTTCACAGCCCTTCGATGTGCGCTTCCAGGTTCCGCATGGCACCGTCTTCAAACACACTCAGAAAGGAGCACCTGCCCAAAGATGCGGTGGCCGAGATGTTGGCGAGGTTCAGGAAACTCCGGCAACGGCAGCGTTATTTCAATCCCGCAGCTGCGCCGCTACGCAACATGTCCAAGTAAACAACGGAGATCACAAGAGCTCTTCCCAGCGTGAAAGACAGACGTTAAGGGGTTACTTAACGAGAATGTCTACAAAAGAACATTTCCAAAGAGTACGTGTGTGTATCCTTCGCATCAAAATATCCTCCACTTGGTTGGAAAGTTTGGAGAGATTTGCGCAAAAGCGCACCATCGGATGCTCGCCAAGGTGCGCAGCTATGAAGAAAGCCAAGCGAGGGATGCAAACATCTTTCTTATGTCCTGTAAAACAGAGCTGTGCGCAGGATGAGTATTGTATTCCATATATCTGCTGATCTCTCAGGAGCTGCGGTGCTGTAAGCCACATTCAGGGCGCTTTTCTTTCCCCGAACATCTGTCGAAAACAGAAGAAGGTTTTAGGATGAGCGTGCGAGTGTGATTGCACTCAGCACTGGTGCAGTCATTGCTTAACCTTCTTTTGCAAGTTCTATGCATCGGATTGCCCTCTTCTGGTGGGAAAAAGCGACATGCATCACACATTCACAGCATTTGTCCGTAAATAGCAAGGCTAAGCATTCTTGAGCGTGTCTTTGAAATGACGGCATAAAATATTAACATGTGGTAATTGCATTTATAGGGCTATGCATGATTCATGATGTCTAAGAGGCGTAAATGTAAGGTTTAAAGGTCTTTATAGCATTTATTCTGCATTGCTTCTTTTAAACTGATTAATTAATAGTATTTCATATGTTCTGACATAATTAAAGGTACATGACTTAAAGGTATAGTCTATATACACATATGAGCTATAATTTAATTAAACTTGGTTACAGTGTGACTTACAGGCCTACACATTGCATGCTTCCATACTCAATTTATTGCTCAAATAATATTTGAACACTACATTTTCACAAAAACAAGTATCGTAGGTTTCAAATTATAGATATTCTTGAAGTAAATGAACAAAGACAAACATCATAATCAACGTGAAATCCAAATGATCCCTTTACTTTCAATAATATATTAAATATTGTGCTTTAGGTCTTATTATAAATGCAGTGCATTTTATTCATATTAGTCATATAGGCCTACACTTATGGTAAAAAATAAGTATGGAACAATAAAGAATGAATCAAGTCTCTTTTGCTCACAAAGGCTGTATTTATTTGATAGAAATACAGTAAAAAAGTAATATTTTTAGATATCATTGCAATTTACAATACATTTTTTATATAAATATATATTTTTTAATGTAATTTATTATTGTGATGCAAAGCTGAATATTCAGCATCATTACTCCAGTCTTCGGTGTCACATAATCTTCAGAAATCATTCTAATATACTGATTTGCTGCTCAGTTATATCATTAGCTTGCATTTAAACTGTATTTTTAATAAAATAAATGCAGCCTTACGTTTCAAAGGTCTTATTAAAAAATGATATATATATGGTGAACTGAAGCTAAATTGGGCCATGTTTGAATACATGACATATAATACCATCAAATAAGCTATGCATGAGATCTAATGATATTCTTATACATTGAGTCTTATATTATTATTCTTATAAATGGGCATCTTATATATATATATATATATATATATTTGTTTTAAATTTGAAAAGGATAAAAGTTTTAAAATCATGAGAGTTAGAGTATCAGTAGTCAGGTAAAATGGGCCATTATAAAAAGAGAACAACACCGGCAATTTCAGCTTAAATCGTTTTATTTTTAACAGTAAATTGACACTACTGTCTTAATTGTGCCATAGAAACACCATACATGCATTTCATTAAATAGAAAGTTGAATGAATATTTAATTAAACAATACAGTTAAAAATGAACTGATCATGTTGTATGGGTGTGTGTTTCTGTGTTCTGTTCTGTGTTTCATTTTTTTTAAAGACTTAAGATATTGTACGGATACATCTAGGCTTATAAACCTATTTTCAGCCTCAATTTCTGTGTAAAAGTGTGTGTGTATGCAGCCCATTTTAGCTGAAAATTGTGGCCCATTTTAGATTAACCAGATATTTCTACCTAAAATTAAAAAAATCACAAAAATCTAAGTTTCTTTAATGTATACAACTTTTTTATTTGAAAGAGCATGTCAAAACATTGTTCAAAAACATTTGCTTTGTTGGTAAGCTTACTTATTATTGCTTTAGTACCCTTATTAGTAATTAATTAATTTTGTGTGTCAGGCTCAATTACCTTACAATTTATCTGACAAGCTTCATGTAACACTCTGCCCTGCCCGCCTTAAAAACTCAGACCAATAAAAAATATTGTTACATGTCAACAAGTTTTGAAGCAACAATGCAAATCAGTTATTGTGATTTTCTGTAAAAATGTAAAGAGATATGATGCTACAACCTTATTTGACCCATTTTACCTGTTAGCCCATTTTAGCTGATCTCACCCTAATCATTATTATTATTATTTTAAACTTTTGAACAGTAGTGTGTATGAGCAAAATTGGTTCATCTCAAAAAATGTGAATATGGTGAAAAATGTCATTATTTATTGTAACTTATTTCAGAAAGTAAAACGTTCATATATTTTAGATTAATTACATGTAAAGTAAAACACTTCAAATGTTTTTTATGATTAGAGCTTACAGCTAATGAAAGTCAAAAATCTGTATTTCAAAGTATTAGAATATTTACATTTGAGTTTCAATATATGACCATCTATACAGTATAAATTCTGTGTATCTCTTGTTCTTTGAAAGCACAATAATGGCGAACACTGCTGACTTGGCAATGGTCCAGAAGACGATCATTGACACCCTCCACAAAGAGAGTAAGACACAGAGGGTCATTTCTGAAAGGGGGGGCTGTTCATGGAGTGCTGTATCAAAGCATATTAAATGCAAAGTTGACTGGAAGGAAGAAATTGGGTAGGAAAATCTGCACAAGCAACAGAGATGACCGCAAGCTTGAGAATACTGTCAAGCAAAGCCGATTCAAACACTTGGGAGAGCTTCACAAGGAGTGAACTGAAGCTGGAGTCAGTGCATCAAGAGTCACCACGCTCAGACATCTTCAGGAAAAGAGCTACCAAACCACTTCTGAAACAGAAACATCGTCAGAAGCATCTTACCTGGGATAAGGAGAAAAAGAACTGGGCTGTTGCTCAGAGGTCCAAAGTACTCTTTTCAGATTAAAGTACATTTTGCATTTAATTTGGAAATCAAGGTCCCAGAGTCTGGAGGAAGAATGGAGGACACAGAATCCATGTTGCTTGAAGTCCAGTGTGAAGTTTCCACAGTCAGTGATGATTTGGGCTGCCCTGTCATCATGGTGTTGGTTCACTGTGTTTTCTGAAGTCCACAGTCAACGCAGACATCTACCAGGAAATTGTAGAGCACTTCATGCTTCCTTCTGCTGACAAGCTTTATGGAGAAGCTGATTTCATTTTCCAGCAGGACTTGGCACCTGCCCACACTGCCAAAGGTACCAAAAGCTGGTTCAATGACCATGGTGTTACTGTGCTTGATTGGCCAGCAAACTCACCAGACCTGAACCCTATAGATAATCTATGGAGTATTGTCAAGAGGAAGATGAGAGACACCAGACCCAACAATGCAGATGACCTGAAGGCCGCTATCAAAGCAACCTGGGCTTCATTACACCTGAACAGTGTCACAGACTGATCGACTTCATGCCACGCCGCATTGATGCAGTCATTCATGCAAAAGGAGGCCCAACCAAGTATTGAGTGCATATACAGTAAATGAACATACTTTTCAGAAGCCTGACATTTATGTTTAAAATATCCTTTTTTTATTGATCTTATGTAATATTCAAATTTTCTTAGACACTGAATTTAGGGTTTTCATTATCTGTAAGCCATAATCATCAACACTTCAAGAAATAAAGGCTTGAAATATTTCACATGTGTAATGAATCTATATAATATATGGGTTTTACTTTCTGAAATGAGCGACAAAAAATATTGACCTTTTTCATGATTTTTTTTTTTTTTTTTAGATGTACCTTTATATGTATTTGTCCTGATAATTTGTTTAAAAAATAAAAAAATAAGTTTAGATGCCATCACAAGTTTATCTTATTTTTCAAATAAAATAACAAATATATATAAAGTTGATGTTTCACCATGCAGTCAACTGATGAGAAGAAGAATATTTAAGTGCACTTGGTTTGATATTTCATTATCCAATGCAATTACATTCAGACATTTTCAAGTGTGTCCAAATGCCTTGTGTGGCCACTGTAGATTTAACCAAACTGCTGAGAACAAGGATGCATCAGTCTGGAAGGACGGAACCTATTGCCAAGCAACACTGAGACCTTTATACATTGTGACACGAGCTTGCACAACAGAGCAGGAGGTCTGGATTCACAAAGACTGTCCAGCTGTAACATAAAAGGTATTACAAGTCCTTCATTATAAAAACCCCTTTAGAAGCAAATAATGGAAATGCAAGCACGCTAAATATGGTAAATGCATTTTTAAAGGGTACTGTGGCTTACATAAACAGCTCATTTCTGCTTTTAAGCCACTTTAACAAACATCCCACTCACCTTATGAAACAGTTCAAGAGAATATGACCTCCTAATGTCATTGTGTATCAGGGTCAACACCATAATTTCCAAAGTGGCAGTCTGAATCTTCTCCGTACGGTCCATCTAATTAGAGATAATGGACACTTGAGCTCATATCTGTAATATGCTGGATTTGGCTCCAGAAAATACAGCTGGGAAGCACCAATCACGCCAAATCTGCCACTCAGCAACAGGCTGGACAGAGATGGGAATCTGTCCATCGCTATTGAGGATACAGATGATCAAGGACAATAAGGCGACAGCAGGTTCAGAATATTTGTGTTGTGCATCTGTTGTTTGTGCGTTCAGCCTCACAGAAGGCCGATCTCTGTTGTGATGATGAGCTCAGGACACACTGCGGTGATGCATGGACACCAAATGCAAATGAGTGCCAAATCCACATCTTCACGGGTGAATGCACAACTAGAGGTCTTTAAGAGGAACAAGAAGGGAACTTACAGCATCCGGTATTATGGTATAAATTAGACTAAACAACCTAAAATGAAAACTTGCTGAAAATGTCCACCCCCTCAGGCCATACAAGATGTAGAGGAGTTTGTTTCTTCATCAGAATACATTGGGGGAAATTGTGCATTCCATGACTTGCTCTCCAATGGATCATCTGCAGTGAATGGGTGCCGTCAGAATGAGAGTCCAAACATCACAATAATCCACAAGCAGTCCACACCTCTCCAGTCCATCAGTTACAGTGAAAAGCCGAATGTTTGTTAGAAACAAATCCACCATTAATATGTTTATAGCTTCAAACCATTGCCTTCAGGCTAAAATATGGGTCCAATAATATTGCTTTCTCCAGTGAAAAAAAAGTTGTCTTGTCTGAATCAGGAGAGGAATATGAGCAGATTAAGCATCGTTTTCAAGCTAAAACTGTCTAACACAAGTTCTAAACAAATATGTGGGTGGATTTGGATGTGAGAGGACAGCAGTTGATGGACTTTATCACTAGAGGAAATGTCATTATGCATTATGAACTACACATTTGTACCTGAAGTGATGGCTTGAAGTTAAAATGCTTTAATGATGGTTTTGTTTCTTACAAACATGCAACTTTTCACTCCACAAGAATGAGAGTTTGGACTCTCATTGTGACGGCACCCATTCACTGCAGAGCATCAATTGCTGAGAAAGGGATGTAATACAATATTTCTCCAAATTTGGTCCCATGAATAAACAAAATCTTCTTGCATGGCCTGAAGTTGAGCAACATTTCTTTCTTTCTCTTTTTTTGGAGATCTGTTCCTTTAAAAAGTTACACTATAAAAAACTATAAACTCGAATTGGAAGTTTAGTTCTTATGAGTTTTATTTAAACTGTAGAAACCTCCAGCTGAGTGACTATGAAAGATGAGGATGTTTTGATTTGACTCATACCAACTAAACTAAAAATGTTGCTAGATTCAACACTTTATATTCAAACTGTTAAATCCAAATATAAAGCATATATTGCATGCCTTTTTAAATATTTGTTTTGAAGCTACAAGACAGAATATGAAAGTGCAGATTATTCAAGGCAAACTTTGCTGAACTGTTATGAATAATGAAGCTGCTGTATTCACAGAGATAGAAAGTGAAATCTGGCAGTTTTCCCACAGTGATATCTGTATTTCAATACATATGCCAATGACCTCAATTGCATTTATGCTTCTTCAAGAATTTCACAGGCTGATCATTGTATCTGCTTTCATTAAGCCAGATAAAAACAAAAAATAAAAACAATAAAAAACAAAACGTAGACACAAATAATGCTTCTATTTTGTTCAAACCAACAAAAGTCATAGCTTTGTATTGTGCAGACGGATTATCTGGAAATAATGAAAAATAAATATTGTGTCCAAATTGCAAGTAAAGAGGTCTTCTTTTTCACGCCTGTCTGCAGAACAAAAATGGAAAATTGAAAAGACGCCCACTAACGCCCGCACTATTTTCCAGACAGACAGATTTTCTTTTTTTTTTTTGTTATGAACATCTGTAGTAATTTAAAATCAGATTTATGATTATACCTTTTGACTAATTCAGATCCGGGATTCAGCCATCAGCGTGACACGTCCATTTTGTGAGCTGCATGAAAAATCCTCCAAGGTTACAACAGAAAATGGAATATCATGGCATTTCACACTAATTAACCGTATTGTACTAATAAGCATGTTGCTTGAGCTGCATCACCGGCCACCCATGAAGCCGGCGCAGGAAAGCTACCAGTCATTAAGAAAGGTGGGGAAAAGGCCAGTGGATATTTCAGTTATAAAATGTTAGGCATGTTAGGTTGGAAAAAAACTGCCTTTCCCATATGGCAAAACAATTATATTTTCTGACGTCTAGTTTGACTAGAAGCACACAATTCCCTATGATATCATTATATTCTTAATTATTAAGATTTGTACTCATGAAATTACTAAAGTAGTCAAACCTTTCATTAGAAGGGGGTGACACAATACTTTTGGTAATATAATGTATGTTCAAACGTGTCACAGACACAAATAAAAGTTTTCTTTAAACATGGCATATGTAAATTCATTTTCTTGGACTGAAGTATATGGAGATAAAAATATATATTTTCAATCCTTTATTTTTTTTCTATTTTTAAAATATATTAAAGTCCCCACCCCACCAAAAAAATCCCACTGATTATTATAATAATAATTTAAAAAAATTGATAGTATAGTTTTATGCATGTCTTGAAATATATTTGTGCAAATATATTTTATTTGTCTTTTGTGTATATATATTTATATATATATATATATATATATATTTTTTTTTGCCGTATGGTAATTTACAGTGCACTCAAAAGAAAAAAAACTACATCTGTAAACCAAGACTTCTGGGATTTTAGATATTTCAACTAGATTCTAGAACATAGCTGTTCAAGTCACAGTTAGCAGACGTTTCCTTTCATTTCAGTATGAAGGTCGGACATGCAAAAGGACACTGTTTATAAGTGAAGCCCAAAAAGCCATTCCAAGAGACCCCATGCAAACCTCATTCCGGACAAACAAACCTTTGCCATTTCTGTCCAGGTGTGTTATCTGTGTTTGTATATGCCTGACAAGTAAATGCCAAAATATGGTTCTGCTCCGCAGGACCCGGATCTGCCATTTAACGCTCCTTCCCCTTTCTAGCTGTCAGAAAGACTCCCTCAGTCGTGAAGATACGTTCAGAATAAGAGTGTTTGCGGGAGGTTAAAATGAGCACTCGGCTGTGTGAGGGAGTTCTGGGTGAAAGAGTTCTGGGTGAAATGCATTGCTCTACTGTATTCCTCTCCATCGGGCCCCAAAACAGCTCATCCCCCTGCTGTCATTCTGCATCTGATGGGTCAGTCGTGGGGGGACTGACATCTTACAAACATACACAAGCAAAGGATGATGCTGATAATCGACAGCAAGCAGAGAGAAGGAACACAAGCACTGCCAAATACATACTCTACAGGTGTGCCTTTCTTCAGCAGACGTGTTTATCTAAAGTTACATTTTATTCATGTCCATGCTCTACTGTTTGAGCTACTAGAATTGATTTTATGTCACATGGATTGAATTTTATTAAATCTAACATATTTTCCAATTTTCATTTTCATTATGTTGTATGAAAATATTCTTGGAAACATTGTACTTTTTATAATTTACTTTTTGCTACTTTGAAATGCATTTTATATGCCTCAATATTGTCACTACTTTTTTTAAATAAAATATTTAATGTAATATATATATATATTTTTTTTTAGGAAATGTAGTACTCTTTCAGACAAAGTATATATTAAAACAACAATTAAATTTAATTAATAAAAAAAAATCTTGATATGTTGAAATTAATTCAATATGAATAAATATGAGACATGTAAAAAGATAGATATTTAATAAATGAGACTATGAAACTTTAGCCGAACATTTCTCTGCTTCATTTCCATGCTTGCCAGCTGCACATTTATACCATTTTATAACATTGTGAAAATATTTTTTAATTGTTTGCATTTATGGTAAAATACTATGATAAAAACATTGATGATACAATACTATTAAATTCTTATTAGTAACACTAATTAACACAACACACACAAATTCCAGCAGAAAAGTGACCCCCCCCCCATGACATACCAGCATGATACATGGATGGATGGATGGATGGATGGATGGATGGATGAATGAATGAACAACAAATGATGAAATGATGAAATGAACAATATTTCCCATGTTAGGGGAAATATTGAAAAATACTACTGAACAATATTTCATATTATTGATTTGATTAAATTTAGGATAAAATTATATTATAAAATACTAACTATTATAAAATACTACCATAATTCATAAAAAAATATCTATGAAATTAGCCTTAGTCAAAATTCAAAAGTCACACACAGAGATGTAGTGATATATTTTAATGACATATTAGGGAAAATATTGGACATAAACAAAAGTGTTTTAAATGGATTCAGTGTAAAAAAAACAAAACAAACACAAAAATCCGTTTCATAAAGTTCATATATTGTTTTCTCACAGCCACTTGCCTGACACAGACTGAACACTAGTCCAATAAAATGCACAAACTGTTTATCAAGCAGTAAAATATCACATTCAGTTGTCTGTGTATAACTTAATACTAAAGAGCCAATCCGTCACTATTTTACAACAGCAAAATCAGCACGTCTGCAAACACCGACACCACTCTGCAGGACTTTTTAAAACACAGTGACGCCCTTGGTTTCCGGCCCTCTGCTTGGCACAGGAAGCTGTCTCCGGCCGAGGCTAATGGAGCGTGAGGACTGAGACGGCTCCACGGCCGTGTGTGGGCTCACATACTGTGCAGAAACAGAGAGCAGGAGAAACACGTGCACTGTGGTCATGTTCAGATGTGGAGATAATCGTGGAATATGATAGGTGTAAGTGAAAGCTGTGAAAGGCAGGTTTCTTTAAAGGTGAGGTGTGTGCGGTGTGCGTTATAGAGCATCAATTACATCAACTCCAGCCCCCAGTAAATGAAAATGTACACATTATGAACAAATACATGAAGAGACACTGCAGGTGCTGTCTGCCCACTAATCTTAAAAAAATTAAATGAGGAAATTGATCTTCAATCTTTCCATTAAAATCAGCAGGTTTTATGGGGATTTATAGATCTTTCTCTACACACTAGAATTAAACTGCCAAGGAGAAATATCTAAAACATCTGCAAACCATTTCATACAATGGGGACAAACAGACACCAGGGTTCTTGACATGCAAACAAAAGCCAAGAAAATGTTTTCAACACATTTTACACATCAAATGGCCAAAAGTATCTTGCTTTTCAGATGCTTCTTCTCAAGTTCCTCCAAGACAAACTCATATGAGCTACTCTAACCACGTTCATTTTAACGAAATATTTTGGTTCTGGTTTTATCTCTTTTAAAGGAATAGTTCTCCCAACACTGAACATTTGCTGAAAAATGTCTCACCTTCAGGCCGTTCCAGATGTAGATGAGTTTGCTTCTTCGTCTGAACAGATTTGGAGAAACGTAGCATTCCATGACTTGTTCAGTAGTGGATGCTCTGCAGTGAATGCATGGGTGCCGTCAGAATGAGAATCCAAATGTCACAAGATCTCACAAGCAATCTACACCACTCCAGTCGAACAGTTAATGTCTTGCTGAAGGTGTTGAACTTTGAAGTGTTGCTTCTGGTAAAAAAATGAGTCAATAATCCATAATAATGAAAATGTCCATCCACTGTTTTTCTCTCACATCAAAATCAAACCACGTTTGTTTAGATCTCTTTAGGACTTTTTGTTTTGTTTTGCTTGTAAACGGTGCTTAATCTGTGCATATTTCGTTCCCGATGCAGACAAGATAACTTTTTCACTGGAGAAGCAATATAATTGGTTAGAGACACATGTTTTAGTCAGAAAAACAATAGTTTGAAGCTAAGGATGCTACCTGGTCTCATGGCATCTATGTACCTGGGTGCACTTTTTTTAGAGAGACATGAAATATGTACCAATAACTACATATTACTGCAGTTTCCAAAAGAAACAAACACAAGAGGCAGTAAAACTCCGACATCTTTTACTCCTTTTCACAAAATTTGAAAGTTTTGATTAATAAAGCATAATTTTCGCACAATTACTTGAAAAATATCATGTTATGACTTCAAAACAATATTAAAAAGCTGGGAGATTTGAAAACTGATGCTTTAAAATGTTAGCATCGCACATATCCAGCCTCATATCTTTGGGTTTTCATAGACAGTAAGTTTGTTCGGTAGCTCATGGAGTACAGAGATGTACTTAGGAGGCGAGAAGCTCCGGTTTGAAACTTGTGTAATCAGGGTTCAACAAAGCAGTTGTTTAAGGAAGTTGAAATGGCACGGTTGCATCAACAAATACGATTTTATTTCAGTTTTGCATTAGTTAACACTATCGGGTAGGTTTCGAGTTGGGTTTGGTGTAGGGCATATTTAAAAAAAGAGCTTTTAGTGACAGACCCCGGATATTTGAATTCTGAACCACCGCTATATGTACCTGTAGCAACATAATAAAAACACAGCAGTATGTACCTATATCTACATAATAAAAACGTGCCAAGGTTCACTTATTTAATCTGTGTTTTAGCGCCACTCAGTGGACATTTCTCTTTGAAACTGCGGCGAAACGTGCAGTAAGGTGCGTAAAACGGCGTCGCACAGAAAGTGCCCAGAGGTGCGTATTTTTATGAGACCTGGTTGTAAAAGTGTCTTATTGTTGGATTTGTTTCTTACAAACATGCAGCTTTTCGCCTCATAATACATTAACTGATGGACTGGAGTGGTGTGGATTACGTATGCATTATTGTGATGTTTTATGAGCTGTTTGGACTCTCATTCTGACGGCACCCATTCACTGCAGAGAATCCATTGGTGCAAGTGATGCAATGCAAAATTTCTCCAAATCTGTTCCCATAAAGGAATAAACTCTACCTCTTGGCATGAGGGTAATAAACGTCTTTATTGTTTGGATGAACTGTTCCTTTACTGGACTTTAAAATAATAATAATCTGAAATGTAACATTAAGATTGATACTTAATGAAATTAACTCAATTTTGTTTTCCCCTATGATCGAGCAACCTCTGAGCAATGAAATATGGGCAGATCAGCTTTGCAGAATAAGCCAGATATGGACTTTTTTCTCTCATACTTCAAATGCTGTTCTGCTCTTGTCCATGCCATAAAAGCAATAAATGTTACTGTAACTTTAAAATACATCACCAGTGTGCCATGAGGATCAAGATTAATGTTAAGCACGCATAAAACACGTGCCCTCATGAACTCATTGGCTTTGTTGATTTTCCGCATGGCCCCTAAACATTGTGGGATATTTAGTGATTTCTGCATCATGTGTCCAATCAAACGACCCATCTAGTCTATTGACCTCTGGAGGACTGCCATCTGCTCAAGGATAATTAGACCCCTCCAATCTATCGCATCCTCTTAAGCCCCTTCATTCATTCATCAACACGAGTCATGACATAACAAATAACTGCATAAGAGCTATTATTCAATAAGGACAAATCTGATGTTTTAATGTGTTTAAACATTAAGAACTAACACTTTCAACAAAGCAATTAAGTGAGCATTTGGAAATCATGTAGTCATGCCAAAAGCTCAATAACTTATGAAAGAAAATCCCCATTATTGAAAGAGACTGCAAAACATTATTTTTGTTTCTCAGAAAAATATATTTAAACATCCTTCAGACAAGATTGATATACTTGAGAATTTGCATTAGAAATATATAGATCAACTGCGTAAGTAGAAAATTAATAATACACTTTTTTTAACCACTGGGTTTAGTTTTATGAAATCGAGGTTATACATTTACTGAGAATCTTCATAGACAATATACACGTTTTATATTTTAAACGTCATTGTAAACGTATTTTTCCTTACATTAAATACAAATAGAATACAACAAATATGAAAAATACAAAGGATATGTACAATAATATTAAGAAAAATAAGAATATGAAGAATACATATAATACAAAGAAGAATATGACGAAAATATGAAAGATAACACAAAGAATACAAAAAAAATATATAAAGGGGAATAATAATAATTGAAAACAAAAAAAGAATATGAAAAATAAGAATACGAAGAAGAATATGAATAATAAGACTACAGAGAAGGAGAATACAAAGAGGAATCAGAAGAAGAATACCAAGAAGAATACAAATGATATGAGAATGAATACAAATAAAAATAATATGATAAGAATGCGATAAAGAAGAATGCGAAGAAAAAGACTTCAACAAGAATATAAAGAAGAATAGTAAGACTACAGAGAAGAAGAATACAAATAATATGAAGAGGAATATGAAGAGGAATACTAAGAAGAATATGAAGATGAATACAAGAAAGACTAAGAATATGAAATAAAAAGAAATCATTTTATACCTAAAACAAGAACAACAATTTAGGAAATAAACCTAATTCACACTATATTCTCAGAAGCTATTTTTACACAGTTCTGCTTCTTAAGTGAATGTATTTTGTTTTTAAAAGCAAAATATTTTTTTAGGTTAGATTCTTTTAAATAAGTTTATATATTTTTACTGGAAAAACAGAAACAAATGTGTGAAATGTGCCCACAAATAAGCCTGCCTTATGATTTCCAGTCATTATGAATTGTTTGAGCATTACAGTTCAAGTGCATCTGAATCATCCGGCAGTAAAGGAATGAAATCATACGTCCCTACAGCACCCTCAACTGAGTCAAAGCCAAAGAAAAGCACCACTGTAGCAGCATAATGCTGTGTTTCTCTGCCCTCTGTGATTTCAGTGTTGTTCTAGAATGCGGGAACATCACATCCTTGATTACTGCCAGCCATGTTTCTACAGGGACCATCAATCTCCCTGGCAACAGCACTAATGTGAGTATGTTTCTGTGTTGCTCCTTGAACATTGCTTTAGCCGCACACCTCCTACAGCGGAAACACTTCCCTGGTGTCTCCGAGAAACCCAAGAAAAACAATGCATAACAAATAAACAGAATACAAGTGATATAAATAATTCACTGCAAAAATAATGCTTTGTTTTGATTGCTTGAGGATGCGTTTTAAAGCGTAAAATGTGCTGCTTTCATTTACAAATAATGTTTATTTACAAATACAATGCACATTATCAGTAGTAAAAACATCAATTTCATACAATTTAGCAACTATAACGAATGCTTACTGCATAAGTTGGCTATCATTGTGAGTAGCAACAGCAAAAAATGACCAAAGTGGTCAGAATAGTGAGCGTTCACCACTGTTCTACTAGTAGGACTGGGCGATAAATAATATTGTAAAGGGATAAAAATGATATCGATAAGCATTTTAGACAATTTTATATTAATTATTCTAACAGCCTATCATACATCATAAATAAATGTGAAAGTAGCCAGTCAATGCATGTTAATGTATTCATGTATTAATGTAATATGTCTGCAGGTCTCTGTGTGAATGAACATTTTCATCTAAAAAAAATATGGTTGCCAGCTCAGCAAAAAAAATAAAAAATCAGCGCAATTGGTTATTAAATCTAGTCCAATCGCGTTTTGTGCAGTTCGCTTGTTTCGCTTTAACCCTCGGACTAGATTACAACCTGTGGCAAAAGTAGGCCAATTCCGTGGGTACAGCAGACTTGGTAACTCTGGTCAGCAGGGCTCTGAACCGGTTTGAAGAAACGAGAAACGACAGGAACCGAACCAGAAATGAAATGAAATTCTATAGTTCCGAACATAATCAAACATTTGAAATGGCCATTAACCGGTTAATAATGTTATTTTATCGTTCCATTTAATATTTTAAATTTGCAGTCAATCAATTACGAAATCTAATAGTAGGCTTCGGCCTATACTGTGAATGTGGCGCTGATGCGTCCCACTCGTGAAATACCCCCCCTACGCTCAGCTGTGAACTCTTCATAGGTAAGTCACAATGGCATTAGAGGTTATACGAGGATAGTGTAAGATGGATTCAACAGATCACACGCACCTGCACACGCTTCTGTGAACGGAGAAAACAGAATAAAACTATAGGCTTATATAAAAAGGAATATGTAAAGCTTTATGCATTAAATATATTTTCATGCAGAGCCTGCGCCCCAAGGACAATTTGAAACAAGCCAATTAGAGCTCAGCCTCAAATCACATGCTTTTGAAAAGTTTGTGTACCTACATACACACTCATTAGTCCGGCGCCCCGCACACAAATATGAAAGAAATATAGTTTAGATTTTTTGATTTTCAATAAATTATAATATAACTAACAGTAGAATACTATGACTAAATGATTTTATCTAGTTAATATTTGCGATATATTTTTAACTTACTCGTTAAAGATAAACGAATGGTGGGATACATATTGATATATCATATGTTTCATTCATTCATTTCATTGGACACAATTTTTGATTTGTATTAAATCATAAATCACATGATCCAGACAAAAATAGAAATGGAAAATATATAATTTAGGTTAAAAATATAACTGATTAATAAAATGGAAATTAAAAGTTTATACTGTGTAAGTTTAACTGTGAACAAACAAGTTATCTTTACATTCATTCTCAAGGTCTAACAAACATGTGGAAATAATTTTCTTCCCCATTAATTATACACTGTAAAAATATATTTGAAAGTTGCAAATAAGATTACTTGCAAGATTTCTGGACTAAGGTCTCCAAACAAACAAACAAACAAATATTATTTAATTAAATATGTTATAGCAATTTATGAGTTAAATATTTTCACCAGATTTTTTTCTCAGTGTAAATGAATATCCTAATATTTGTAGCTTATGGGAAAATATTGTGGGGATATTTTTGGCCATATCGCCCAGCCCTACGCTATAGTGAGAGTTCATACACTACATGGAAATGATCTCTCAACTGGCATTACACGTATCGGCCGAAAACAAGGAACATGGCGAAATGTTCTGCATTTGCTTTCAAACTTAAGTCTTTGTAGTCAATTAAGATGGTATCTATGGTGCGTTTACGCTCCCCGAGAGCAGGTTTATAACCCAGCTGAGGGGTGATGAGGCATGGTCTTAGCACAAAGAAGTAGTAATGTATGTAGATTCGGAGGTAGAGGCCATTCTTCATCGACGTGTGTTCAGATGGGGCACACCTGCTCACATCAACCTAAATTATCGGCTTTGCTCGGTAGACTCATGCTAATTACACCCTGGTGATACATCAATGTGGATTGATTTAGCTTTGCTTCATGGAGCACAAAAAGCCCTTTTAATCATTTCCCCATCTACCCCAAACGGAGGGCCGCAGTCTTCAACAAGGCCACAGGAATGAGGTACAGCGGTCCCAGGGTAATTACATGGAGGCTCCAGGACTGATTAGACATTTCCCAACAGCACTCACTGTGTTTCAGTGTCTAGCACTGCCGTCATGGTTAAGGGTTTGTTATGAAAGGCTTTCATGGTCACAGATTTGAAACTGACCTTTAAGAAGAGCGGCTCGAACGAGAATCATTTTTCTTCCGCCTGCGATAAGAAATATTTGAAATTACATACAGTAAGCCTATAAGACAGAACACAATTGTGTTATTCAGATGGATTATAGATAGACCGTCAGACTCTTTATTGAACTGCTAATTTGTGTTTGGCATCTCAACCCAACTTGAGAACAGAAAAAGAGACTGCAAATTTTATTTTTTTTATTAAATATGAATTAATTACAATAACACGTCTAATGTAATTGATATCATTAACATGATTATTATTGTTATTTAAAATGTTATACATTTAAAAATGCTTTAGTTGAAGAATACATTGTCAGTACAAAAGAGCACAAAAAGTTTCCTTGCCTCATGTCCCTGTTGTGGCAATTTCTTTCTAACAAACATCATCACTGAGTAAGAGACAACTCTGAGTCCAAATTATAATAATAAAGTATTTATTCCCTTGCAAGAGAAGATCCCTCGTGCACTAACACAAATTGCTGTGAGTCAGTCAGGAAAAGAGAGAGAGAGATAGAGAGAGAGAGAGATAGAGAGAGAGAGAGATAGAGAGAGAGAAAGAGAGACACAGTGCCACCTGTTTTATAGTCCTTTTCCCTCAAGGCCCTATTTCTTCCCTCCCCTTCAGGAGAGATACCAAGTTGTTTATCTATTAATGGTTATACAGAAAAGGCAGGCAAATGCCCCCTTGACCCCCTGACCATCTGCGTTTCCTTACCTCTGTCACTTCCCAATCATAGTACATCATCACACACAGAATGCTTATCTAACTACGAGTGAGAGAACATAATGCATACATCTGAAATGTATGCTTCACTAAAGATCAATACATGTAAAGGAAAAATTCCATAACAATTCCTCTCTTTTTATCATTCTCTGATAACTGATTAATCAAACATTGTAATAATAATAGTAAATAATAATAAATACAAGTTCAAGCCATTAAATCACACTTATACTCTTCATCTCTGATTTTCACATAAATGATCACTCTTCTTGAACCTGTGAAGTAAGTTTTTGAAAATTTGAAAAATGCTTAGGCTGTTTTTGTTTTTGGGACAGACCCTAAATGTTTTTAGCAAGCAAAATAAAGACTTATTCTATAGCCGGGCTAAATGGACAGACACTGCTGTCGCACTCTCGGTTAAACCGAACCCTCAGTCACCATAGTATAAACAAGGAAAAGTATAGTTCATAGTAGGAAATAAACATATCATAATAAATTTATCACTGTTGAGTTACTTCTGTAATATAAAATGTAAATATTAAAAGTATGTAAAAAATCCCTCAGTTTCACCCCTCTCCTTGTACGTCCTCTTGTACACGGATAACTGCTGCTTTTAACCTTCTTTACATATCAATCCTTCTCAAGAAGAAAATAGAAACATCATAACTCAATTAACACATTTCACTGTAACTTCCACTACTTGTGTCATCATATTGTTGGTCTGATCTCCTGTTGGTAACACATTCAGACCTGTTATGAAGTGTAGTATTACCAAGCCAATTGTCACTGACAACAAAGTCATTATACATATGGTCTTAGACAGGCCACACATTCCTGGCACTCTGAATGGGTGCCACGGCCTTGGACGCTCCATTCTCTCAGTTACTCTGAATCAAAAGTGCTGTTATGACCAGAGAAAGTACTGTTTTCGAAACACTAAGAGTCTTATCTGTTCTGTTGATTACGATGTCCACCCAGATGCCGGTTGCGCCTAAACACACAGCTGCAACGCAAGGGCTTTTCAAACTGGATCTTAGCATTTATTGACACTCGCGTTGAACCTCCTCCAGCGATTGCTCCGCCTCCGCAATGGGCGGCACCCTCCTGCAATGGTTTACGTGAACCCACGTAGCCCTCTCTGCGACCTTCACCGCCGTGTGCGTCACCCGAAGCACCTGGAAAGGCCCTAGCCACCTTTTCGATTTCCAGCTCTTTCTCCTGTGATCACGAATCACCACGAAATCGCCAGGTCTGACCTCGTGCAGGAATCTCTCAGCAACCTTCCCCTGGGCAGCTTTTATCTGCACAGAAATATTTGACAACAGACAAGACATTTCTTTGCAGTAATTCAACATGTCATTCTCACACACATTCGTTGATGGCAGCCCTTGTTTACCCCCTTCTATGCCCATGAATGGTGGCCTGCCAAACATAGCATATACATTAGGGCTGTAACGATACGCGATATGAAACCGAAATCGCGACACTCAGATCCACGATCCTGTGTCGCGGTGTGATAAGGGAGAATCGCGACACACCCCGTGACTACCTTTCCAATCATGTGACGCCTGCCTGCGAAAGTTGAGCTAGTTGCACACAGATTTTCCCCTGCGCTGAGCCAGAGCACTTCTCTGCCACCTTCACGTGCTATCAGAAACATCCTGTTTCCCACTTATGGGATTTTCGGGTTTCGGGCCGCGTTAATATTTAATGGATAGCTTCGGGCTCGAGTTTGTAGCTAAACCAAAACTATATGCAGGCTACGCTGCTTTCATAGCACGCACACACATTATTGCACAGATATCAGAGATCGCGCAGCTCACAAACAACACGGAAGCTTTTCTTAGTAAAATAGCCCGATAGGCTACTGACTCGCAACATTATATTTCTCTGCAATGAGGAGGTAACATCGTTTTTAAAGTAACTAAGCCTCATTGCTTGTAGAGAGACGGCAGATGCAGGTGCACATGTACGCGCAACTTTCATACCTCTCTCTAACTCTCGCTAATTCAAATAAATGATTTGCTCATCAATAACCTATATGAAATATGTTATTGTTATGACAGACGATAAAATTAATGTTCACATAATAAGTGCCGTCATTCAGGTTGTTCAAAATATGTTTTAGCGTAATGTTTTAAGAATGATATTCTGTTTAGCGTAATATGTTTTAAGCCAAATATTCATTAATTAATTAATCAAACGCAGTTACGTTTTTTATGAATGTTCATGCTCATTTTAAAATATAAATGTCCTAACCTTATGAGCAGTTGATAATCGACGGACTGTTCTGTTAATAAATGCCTCATTCGGTTATGTTATATTAATATGTTTCAGCAATCATAAGTTATGACCATTAATTGTCTCAGGCTAAGATAGACTATTCTCTAATTAATAAAACTGTTATCTTACAGATTAAAAGCCTGAATAGTTTCTCTCTCTCTCTCTGTGTATGTGTGTGTGGGTGGGTGGGTACATGCATGAGGGTGCGATTTTCGAATAGTAATCGAATAATACCCAGCGATTATCGAATATTACTTTTGCTTAAAATGCACATCCCATTGTTAATAATTTGCATAGTTAATCTTGTTCTTTGGTGTTCAGTTTATAAAGATTTTTAAAATGTTATTTAATAAAAAATATTGTTTTAAAAATCTTTCTTTTTTTTTCTCCCAACCCCCACGAAAAAATCGTGATACGAACCGAATCGTGGGTCAAAAATCGTGATACGAACCGAATCGTGGGTTTGGTGTATCGTTACAGCCCTAATATACATAACATAGCATAATGCTGAAAGAAGTGTTTGGGCAAACAAGGAATGTCATCAACACTCATCCATACACCCCCCTGGAGACTGCAGCCAGACGACCTCCATTGTTGTTTTTCAGCTCCTGTGGAAAAAAGTCTGCATACTTTGTAAACAAGGGGAAATATCAGGGTTAGTCACAGATACTAAAGTACAAGTTGTTTCTTTTGTCTCCTGTGCTGCCGCGGCCTTCGCTGCCACGTCTGCTCTCACGTTTCCTGTGGAGATAAAACTTTTATCGTTAGTGTGCGCTGCGCATTTACAGATCGCGACCTTGTCTGGTAAAAGAATGGCCTCCAAAAGCTCAGACACAAGCGATGCGTTTAATATCGGATGTCCATCCGACTTCAAAAAATTTCTGTGCTTCCAAAGTGCGCCAAAGTCGTGCGTGACCCCTAAAGCATAACGCGAGTCTGTGTAAATTGTCACACATTTGTCTGCCATAAGTTTACACCCTCTGTCAGAGCAACCAATTCAGCTCCCTGAGCCGAACAATTTGATGGCAATTTGCCAGACTTTACGACTTCAAATTCAGTGGTCACCGCGAAACCAACCTTATTCAAGCCTGTTTGTGGATCTTTGGACGCCGACCCATCCACAAAGAGGACATTGTCACAGTTCTCTAAAGGTGTGTCCAACAGGTCTGGACGTGATGTACACACCTGTTCCAACACTGATAGACAACAATGGTGTTCCTCCCCATCCTCATCTGTAAGTGTGATGTTCTCTGCTCTTGCAAAATCATGGAGACCGCATGTGGGACCATCAGAGTCAAATCAGAATACCCCACAAATTCCCCTTGAAGCCAGTACAGCCCCGCAGCTGCCACAGCTCTCAAGCCTTGTTGAAAAATATGTGATTGGTCTTAATCTGTCCCCATGGGTTTGCAAGCGCACCGAACTCATAAATCCATGTTTTTCCGTTTACCATTTGTGTAAAAGGCCTTTCAATCTTGTCACATGACCTCAGCCCTTTCCCTGTTGTCAGGGCTCTCAAGGGCTTTTCAAGAAATGCATAATTTGGAATAAACGTTCGACAATATGCACACATTCCCAAGAATGATAACAACTGTTTCTTTGTTATTCGTCTTGGGACATCTCTGATAGCTTTTATTCGTTTCTCAGAGATAGCTTTACTGTTTGGTGTTATAGTGTGACCCAAAAATTTTTTTTTTCCCTGCTTCACAAACTGTAGTTTTGTTGGACTGACCTTGTGACCCTCTCTCGCCAGGTGGTTCAAGAGAGTTACAGTGTCAGCCACGCACGTAACCTCATCTTGTGCACAAATCAATAAATCATCTATATACTGCAATGTGTTTCTGTTCGTTTGGCTTTTCCGCCCAATCTGTGGCAGAAATAAATCCTCTCACAAGCAGGCCTAAAGCGGCCCACTTCTGCTCAGTGCCCTTGGTTACTGATAGTGAGGCGCAGAGTCCTCTGTTATCAAATACAGCTGCATTTGTTTTGCTGACAGGCAAGCTGAAAGCGCCCACACATTTTCATTCCAGAAAATCTTATTAAACCTTGTCAAAAACATTTTCTGCCCCGTTAAACCACTCTTCCTCATATTGAGGTTCACGCTCAATTTCAAAATCATTTGTGCCCAATCAGAATCTTTTATCTGCCACTCGTATGCCCACTGTGGCTCAAATTTTGCACACCTCATCTGCTGTTCCTCTGCAATAAATCCCAAACGGGCCAGCAGTGAGTTTCAGATTTAATTTACACATTAGATCCCTGACCATTAACGGAACCGGACAGGTTTCAGAGCACAACAACGCATGTTTCAATGCCCTGCCCCCCTCCGTCTCACATTTTAACGGCACAGTATAGTTTTCTGAAATTAATGCCCTGACGCGGACGTGCTTTCAAACACCAAATCCGTCATTCTTGGTTCACATGGCAAGTCACATGGATCGAGCTTCCCTCGAATCAACCATAAAGTCTATCATTGTCCCGTCAACTAACATGGGATATCTCGGTAGCCTCAAAACCCCTAAACTTTTGTACATTCTCAGACATTCATCAGTCACATGGTCTTATTCAAAACTTCAGCAGTCACACATTAACGGTTTGCAAGCATGTCTTCATTGCAGATAGCCTTATTCAAAACTTACACAATCACACATAAAGGGTTTGCAAGCTTTTCTTCATTGCACAGAGCGGTATTTGAATCAGTGTATGTGAGCGTGTTGTGTGTGTGTGTCAATCAATTTTTACTTCCCTTTTCCGTAGCTTGCTGAATGCCTGTCACCCGCCCTCTCCTCTCCTGTTCTCCGTTCCTCTCCTTTCAATCCGCCTTCCGCGCCTCTGGACAATCCTGTGCCCAGTGTCCGTGATTCTTGGACAACCTGCACTCCGTGCAGCCAGAAAAGTCATGTTCACCCCTCGCACACAGTTGTGCTGTCTGCGCTGCCTCTCGTGCTGCTTTAATCTGTACAACAGCCAGCTGCATCTCTCTGTCTCTCTTTCAGCGCCTCGCGCTGTGCGTGCTTGTGCGTCCTGCTGCGGTTGTCTTGGACGGAGAACATTTGAGGTCGGGGCGAATTTCAATGCACCCAGCTGGGCTATTGGGTAGATGGGTGTTTTATATTCTGGCGGTGCCGGCCTCACCGTATTTTCATGTGGGAAACACAAACATACTGTGGGTCAGTCGGTTCTGGTGGTGCAGACACATACAAATAGACTTTCACACTTTTCATTTTCCCTTCCTGCTAACTTTCTGCACTTGCTTTTTTTCCTTCCTGCTAACTTTCTGCACTTGCTTTCTTTCTTCCTTTATCTACTTCCTTGAGCCAACAATCTACTGTTTGTTCACATTCTTAACATACATTTTTAACACACTTGCAACAACAACCTGGTTGTTTGTCGCTACCTTGTTCAACCGAGTCCCTCACCACTTTCAGTCTTGTGAGGCTCAATGTTCCCTCTTTGGGAAAATCATGATGCTTGATTAATTTTTCAATATCTTGCATACATTTCTGACCATAATATATTTTTTTAAATTTGGTAGTACACCGGTGTATCATATTTCACAAGCTTGCTCTGAGACTTCCCCATACTGGCTGTTTTCTGCTTTCTGTGGATTTGCTCACGCGCGTCTCTTTAATCTGCTAGACGTCTCCAGCAGATCCGATTTTCTCTTATCCCGCAATCGGGTCGGGTTGCACTATTAGTGCCCTCTTAATTGTGATTTATCAAAATCTTTCGATTTTTTTCTAACCCCAATTAACCTCGGTACCTGTTTGAAACCCTCTTGATCCGTACAGATCTCAAATTAATCTCAGGTTACCTAATCTGAATGTTCGTGCTCAGATTACTCTACCACAGAAACAATTTTCAGCCAATATGGTTCAATTTCACCCTAATTAAATTGAATTTAATTGTTTCTTACCAGAGATGTCGTTTTGTGCCACCTGGGTTCTTTTTGATTCCAGTGGTCGATCCCTCCGGTCCCAACAGCGGAACGGTCCCTCGTCTCTCAATCTTTTTTGCGAGGTAGGGTTGGAACTTTTCAGCTCCAAGGTGATCAGCCTCCGTCCGCTGTCAGGTCCAGAAGTCACGTCCAAGGAATCCCACTTCTGACACCAAATTGTTGTGGCAATTTCTTTCTAACAAACATCATCACTGAGTAAGAGACAACTCTGAGTCCAAATTATAATAATAAAGTATTTATTCCCTTGCAAGAGAAGATCCCTCGTGCACTAACACAAATTGCTGTGAGTCAGTCAGGAAAAGAGAGAGATAGATAGAGAGAGAGAGAGATAGAGAGAGAGAGAGATAGAGAGAGAGAAAGAGAGACACAGTGCCACCTGTTTTATAGTCCTTTTCCCTCAAGGCCCTATTTCTTCCCTCCCCTTCAGGAGAGATACCAAGTTGTTTATCTATTAATGGTTATACAGAAAAGGCAGGCAAATGCCCCCTTGACCCCCTGACCATCTGCGTTTCCTTACCTCTGTCACTTCCCAATCATAGTACATCATCACACACAGAATGCTTATCTAACTACGAGTGAGAGAACATAATGCATACATCTGAAATGTATGCTTCACTAAAGATCAATACATGTAAAGGAAAAATTCCATAACATCCCTCATTTTGGTATTTTCTTTTAGTATATTAAATATTCCTAACAATTTAATAAAAGAGAAATGATGATTCAGTCAGTGTGGAAGAACTTGACTGGTCTAATCCCAGCTGAACACCTCTGGTGCGACTTTAAATGAAGACCTTGAGCCAAAAACTCATCACCAAACACCAATGACTTGTACATTCATTATATGGACACAAGTACTGGGACACCCCCTTCTTTAGAAGAGAAAAAACACTTCCAAACTGTGGCAGTAAAGATGGAAACATAATTCATGCACTTAAACATTGTATTTCCATCTCTGTTGCAACAGTTTTAATATGTATGAAATAACTGTACACATATGTCATTGGTGTTTAGAATAGAATTAAAATGAAACAATCAAGATGAAATTGAAATTCTGACTTTAAGCTTTAATAAAAAAAAATATATATAAAATGCTTTGGAATTACAACCATTTTATACACAGCCCTCCCATTTTCAAGGGCTCAAATGTAATTGGACAAATAAATATAATCATAAATAAAATGTACATTTTTGTTGAGAATCCTATGCAGACAATGACTGCCTGAAGTCTGGAACTCATGGACTTCACCAGAGACTGGTTTCCTCCTTTGTGATGCTTTGCCAGGACTTTACTACAGCTGACTTCAGTTGTTGTTTGTTTGTGGCTCTTTCTGCCTTTAGTTTTGTCTTCAGCAAGTGAAATGCATGCTCAATCAGGTTGAGATTAGAAAGAAACTCCTGGGTTGTTTTTGCTGTATGTTTTGGGTCATCGTCCATTTGAACTAAGCGCCGTTCAATCATCTTTGCTGTATTTGACTGAATCTGGGCATAGACTATATTCATGTGCACTTCAGAATTCATCCGGCTGCTTCTGTCTTCTGAACACCAGTAACCCAGGCTCATGCCATCACACTGCTCCACCATGTTTCACAGATGATGTATGCTTTGGAGCATGAGCTGTTCCAAGCCTTTCCATACCTTTTTCTTCCCATCATTCTGATACATCTTGCTCTTAATTTCAGCTGTTCAAAGAATTGCATTTTCAGAAGTAGTTTTGCTTTAAGATGGCTTTTTTAAGATGTATTTTTAGTTTTTTTTGGCAAAGTCTATTCTGGCCTTGTTTGCATCTTGCGGTGAACCCTGTGTATTTGCTATCATGAAGTCTTTTCTTGATTGTAGACTTTGACAGTGACACGTCTACCTCCAGGAGAGTGTTCTTCACTTGGCTAAATTCATTATAAATTAATCACAAAATAATGTTTGTGTTTATATAAGGTGTGTGTGTGTGTGTATATATATATATATATATATATATATATATATATATATATATATATATATATATATAGTATATATTTAGAAAATATTAACGTGTATTTACATGTATATAATTTTATTCATATAATTTATATTACACGTGTGGAGTGTTTATTTATTTATATATACATAATCAATGGATACAGTATATCTCTTTACAGCTTAAAAATCCAAATGTAATCTAAACTGCAGAACCGCAGTGCACTTCATCTTCCTATCGATCATTAGCAGTGAAAGGTGCTCTCTTGAAAAAGAGTTAACTCACAGAACTTCTCTAGTGGCATTTCACTGAAGTCATCATCATTGCTTTCATGATTTACCTTTCCTTAATAATTACAATGTTGGAGGCAGTAAAATCAGGCCTCATAGCTTCATGTTCTGCATCATAAAACAAAGTTAATCTTGCCGCACAGGCCCATTATTGGGCATCAAAGCTCGCGGCGAGGCATTGCCGGCTGATAATTGTATTTGTTGCATGGACTCGGTAAAGGCCGCTGAGCTGTAAGGTGCGAGGAACAGATGCCTGCTCCAGTGTGCCGAGATGCAGCGGAATTAGTTTTCTTCCCCGTGGCCATGATTTGTCAGCTTCTGTGTGGTTTTTAAATAAGAAGTGTGAAAGTGAAACATCTTAGTCTGGCGAGTGTGTGGTCTTTGGAGTGCAGGGTGGAAAAATATGCTGCTCAAACTCTTTAGGGACCTGTACACTTTTTCAAAGGCTTCCCTGGAGTTTTTGTTGATTGCATGGCTCTCTACAGCACACAACATCTTTGTCTCCATTCGTTTAACTTGTCACAATAATTTCTATTATTTTTACTCAATTTTCTGCATCAATAATTATATTCAAAGTGGTTAAAACATGCAATAAACGTATTACTGCAGGTTGTTACCACTTCTCACCTTCTGAGATGTTTAGTGAGCTCAAAATATTTACAGTGTGCATTAAAGGAATAGTTCACCCATAATGTAAATTTTATGGAAATGAATTCACCCTCAGGCCATCCAAGATGTAGATGAGTTTGTTTTGTTAATGTGAACAGAGAAATGTAGCATTCCATCACTTGTTCACCAGTAGATCCTCTGCAGTGAATGGGTGCCGTCAGAATGAGAGTCCAAACAGCTGATAAAAACAAGTAATCAACACCACTACAGTCCATCAATTAATATCTAGTGAAGTGAAAGGCTGCATGTTTCTAATAAACAAACCTATCATGAAGAGATTGTTCAATTTAAACCGTTGCTTCTGGCTAAAATACCA
This sequence comes from Gymnocypris eckloni scoliostomus, assembly GCA_027564155.1. Lineage (NCBI taxonomy): Eukaryota > Metazoa > Chordata > Actinopteri > Cypriniformes > Cyprinidae > Gymnocypris > Gymnocypris eckloni. The sequence goes on along the minus strand of CM050420.1, from coordinate 26,833,224 downwards.
GTCATGTTCAATATTAACATTTTCACCAGTGAAAAATCATCCATCTTCTCTTGTTCTCTCATATCAAAATCAATCAGCATATTTGTTTAGAACATATTTAGACTGCTTTGGATTGTAAACAGTGCAAAGGAATGCTAAATTTCTCAAAATCCGAAAGAATCAAACTCATCTACATCTTGGATGTCCTGCGAGTGAGTACATTTTCAGCAATTTTCTTTTTTTTGGGGGGGTGGGGGGTGGGGGGGTTTGGTCCTTTAACAAATGGTTAATGTTGCTGAAATTGCAATCCTTATTTGCAAAGACTGAAAAACTGGTTTAAATTGTAGTCCTGCTAACACATTTCTTCCTGAAGCTGTGGCCGGAGTCACCACGGACAGATGCAGTTTTCTGCAGGGACCTGATTAGGACCTAGTCTTTGCTTCCGTGGCATCATGGGACTGCTGTGAAAATGACTAGACCAACATTATATCCCAACTTTTCATTTCAGTTACAGTTCTCCAGTAAGAAAACAAGCCCATCCAAACCTTTAGACATTTATTAAGGTCAGCTAATGGGCTTGCTTCTCAAACACCTTTTCTTTGTTGTTGTACAGTATGTGCTTCATTTTGAAAGTTGAATGACCAACAGATATTTCAGTGATGCAACTCCAGATCAACATTCTCCTCATCTCTGTTTCTCAGGGTTACATTGGAAGCTTTATTTACTGGGTCGCTGCATAAAAGCACAATGGCCTAAATACAACTGGGCATTAATCCAGTTTTCAAGAATATTTAAACGACTAAACATATAAGAAGTTAAACTTATGTGATATATATATATAAATTAGGGATGCACGTTATGAAACATTTTAACCAATAACGATAATTAAGTCCTTCTCACGGCCGTTTCCGATACCGATAACCAATACGTTCATATTTTTATATTATAATTTTCACATAATCTGCAGTTTGTGCAGCCAGAAGAATACAAGATCTAAGATGGACTGATGAAACTGACATTTAGTAACTCTGGCCTAATAGCAAACATCAGTCCTGACTAGGGATGTTCATTTCAGTTATTTTTCCTAACCGACACCCGACGCTCATTAACCTATTATTAATCGTTAATCGACAAGATTATTTGAAATTAGAACTGAATTAAATTAGAAAGAATAATTGTCTGTGACCCGTTAAAAATACTAACATTTGTTTTCCAGGGGATTCATTTTACATGAGCAAAAAGCATCAAACAACAGAATATATATATATATAATTAATAAATAGGCCCAGTGGTGACTGCAGGTGTATGGCTGTATATACTGTGCATTCAACGCTATCTCATGGTAATTTGTACATATTTTATGACCTCATTCGTACGATTTAGCATGATTTCTCTAAATCTCAGTGACGGGTAGGTGTAGGGGCGTGGTTAGGTGTATGTAATTCGTACTAATTCATACAAATTGGCAACTCGTAAAATACATACGATTTAGCAAAAATCTAACCGTGAACAAGATAGGGCAACGCGACATTCGGTCATTTATTTAAATACAAATGATGGATTATGAGGAGGATGTTTAGGAAATAATTACATTGTTCTCTTCACATATCTTTATTCTCAGTGCTTGCTGAGGTACTGTTGCTAACAGCAGACATCTTTGTACAAACGAAAACTGTTAATTTGTTAATTGTTAAAATTGACAGACAGAGATTAAATGAAAGACTAATGGTAGAATCATATACTGATGGAATTAAATGGTATATAACATAAAATGCAACATTTTAACTACATAACCTGTCACGTTGTAACGACTACGGCAAAACAGCTGTTCTCCCATAGTAGACGGTTACAGAACGCCACTCTGAAGACAAGCAGTTTTCAGAGTGTGATGGCGATCAGAGATCTCATCAATAGGCTAAAAGGGAGGCCTACAGAGAGCTTACAACACCACAGCCAGGTCCCATGAAGGGATACGAGACCGTACTGGGGGCCTTAGCCTCAGTGCACCGCAGAGGAAACGTGTAACCAGGGGGTGTCTGCCCACTGACTGTTCACCAAGAGAGGCGTAGTAGGTCGATATCGCCGCCACATAAACCTTCAAGGTGGAGTGGGTCAACCCTGTGGAGAGTTGGGCTTGCAGGAACTCCAGCACTGTACCAATAGGGCAGTGAACTGGGTCGAGCTGGCGATCTCCGCACCATGAAGTGAAAAGTTTCCACTTCAAGGTGTACAGTTTCCTCATTGAGGGAGCTCTGGATTGGAGGAGGTTCTCAACAACCTCGCTTGAGAGACCGGAAGCTATGAGCTGTGCCCCCTCAGGGGCCACACCACAACTTTCATAGCTCCGGGCAGGGGTGAAAGATGGTGCCCCCTGCCTGTGAGAGGAGATCCCTCCTGATGGGAATCTCCAATGGGGAGCTGTCGAGGAGAGAAATCAGGGTGCGTATTTATCAAGCTTCTCAAAGTACCATTTTAGCCTTAAGTGCTGAGAATTCATGACATGTACTCTTACTTTCAAACTTAAGTATAAAAGAAAGTTATACAAATGTTTAAAGCTAAGAATCACTCTTACTCTACCAGTAACTTAAGACAGCTCGAGAGGTCTCTCAAGTGGTTAGGATTTGCCACTAGGGGCTTGTGAAGGCGCTGAGAGGAGACAGAGATTTGAGCAAATCTTTCAAGAGGAGGAAGAATCTTCTTGAAATGTTTGGCAACGAGCAGTTAATCAGACTGTTATATTTCCTCAGTTATTCAAAACGAGCAAAGAACTTTCAATTATCAAAGAACATCATAACTGACTTCAGTCTAGCACGAGTATTATGCGATCTACACTGTATGATGAATAAATCTCTTACCCCTTATTTACACTGCACGCATCTGCGGCGCATTACAGCTCCAAGACCACTGGAGGTGATCAGCCGTGCCATGGCAAGTTTCTGAAGCGGCTCTCTGCGCTGCATCACTAAAGATAGGCACCTAGTCTATATATACTCTTATGTAGGCTAGATCAAGTTAATTGACGAGATATCTCATCAATGGTGGGGAAAGTGTAAAACAGATCAGTCTGGTATGCCTGCAACGCCGACATGGTCTGCAGACATGCACCAGCCTGACCTGCCGCCATGTACCCCTTGCCTACCAGCGTTAAAGTCATAGGAAACGGTTTGGAAGGCAAGGACGGAGCCTTTAGAGACGATGCCACCACAAAATAGGCATTGGAATGCCTAATGCCCAAATGGACAAACAGCTTGCGAACGTCCATTCCACTCATAATAATTTGAAGAGGGGATGAAGATGCGGGCCAAAAACGGTCTTGCCCATGATCTCGACACCTCGTTGTGGAGATTGGGGAAGAACGGCAGGTTCCGTGTCGAAGATGATCGCTTCGCCCACAGAAATCCTTTATCTAACTTGCTTATCTGTGGCTCAGCACATTCCTCGGCCAACCAGTCAATCTTTAACTTGGAAACGAGTCATCACCTCCAACAGGTCCTCATATTGGGGCGACCTAGGGGGCGGATCCCCGGCGCCCTCTACATCAACCTCCTCAGAGGAAGATAAGAGAAGCTTCTAGTCCGTTCCTCGGGGAGAAGTAACCGCAGAGCGGGCTTAGAACGACCGTCGAATCTGATGGGTGGAAAGGAGATAGGGACTCGCCCGTCTCCATTCCCTCCAACAGATCCACTTGCGAACCCCACGAGCACCGACGCCATTTCGCCTCAGCGGTAGTGGGACCAGCACCGCGGGAAACGCTGATGAACCCTTCCGGGAGCGAAGCACATGCATTGGAAGAAAATCGCAATGTGGACAGCCGGCGCCCTCGAGTTGCCGACTATGCATGCTCCTCCGCTCCCAAGTAGACCGTGCACAAGCTGTGTGTGTCACCTGCAGTCATGTACTGTTTGCAGGGAGGGACAAACTGCTTGTACTGTGCGCTGCTCTCGCCCTTATAATGTCTCTTAGACATCTTATGGAGCTTATGGGACAAACAACACCAAATAAGAAACTCTTAACAGATAGAATAGACAATACACACACAGAGCGCATGCTGAATGACAAAAAGCTGACGCCGGTTTCACCGCACATGCTTTTATACATGCTGGTCATTACGTCACCCTCTCCGTGACGTCTCGCCCATCCATTGGACAGATTGCACATGTTATTCAGAGCTGCTCAAGCTGAAGGCATTCCCCTAGCTTTTGTGGACGCAGCTCGAGTTCCTGAAGAGGAACTCTTCATATACATCTATGATTAATGAGATAATGTATAATATATGTAATAAGAAAAAAACTATTTATATCCATCCATTCTACTACTCTTGTCACATAGCATTAACAGCAGGTCTGCTCTCCAATTATTAACCTTCATTTGGCCTGTTATTTCCTGCAAGCGTCCCATCATGCCTTCCTGCAGAGAGCCAGGGAACCTCCTGTTGGGTGAAAGTGTGTGACCATCATCTGTCACACAATATTTGTAATGGCAAGCTCTGACCCATATCCTCTCTTTCTTCATATGTTGTACATTTCAATCTGATATTGCTGATATCTTGACAGTTTTTATAATTCATTTCAGTTTTTTTTAGTAGATGAAATGTGAAATATCATTTGGCTTCGATATTTCACATCTCATAATAGGTGAGTTGTGAGAATAACTGTGCCAGATGTAAATTGTGAGTTCAACTGTAAGTGACGTCTATTAAACTGGACTGCAAATGTGGTCAGGAACAGATTCAAAAGCTGCTGATGTGCAAACTAGATTTTAATATTTTATGAGTGGTGCTTGCCAGTACAAACCTCACCACCACATACATACAGTCTCTCACAGAAGTGAGTACACCCCTCAGATGTTTGTATATATTTATTATATATTTTCTTGTGACAACACTGAAGAAATTAAACTTTGCTACAATGTAAATTAGTAAATTTGCTGTGCACTCAAAATAACACACAGCCATTAATGTCTAAACCGCTGGCCACAAAATGAGTACACCCAAGTGAAATTGTCCAAATTGGGTGTACTCACTTCTGTTACCAGTTTATTTGGTATTGCTTGTAAATTTCACAAATAATTTGAAATAAACATCAATTAACAAAATGAATTAAACATAAAATGTTGACGTTTTACAACTGATTAAGTATTTTCGGTAACGCTTTACAACAAGGTTCCATTTTTAAACATTAGTAAAATGATAAACTAACATGAACTAACAATAAACAATACATATTTAGTGTTGGTTAATACAAATACAACTGCTCATTGTTATCTCATGTAAATAAAATAATAACCGGTACAACTGTTGATTACATCAATGTATTAGTAAATGCTAAAATGAACATTTACTAAGATTTAGAAGTATTTCTTAATGTTAGTTCATGTGAACAAATGTTAAGAAATGGAACATTATTGTAAAGTGTTGCCATATAACAAATAATGTATAGATTATTTATCTAAATATACTAAAGCATAACACCTTATGAAAACTTTACTATATTTACAAATGGATAACTATTAAGAATGTATATTTTTTTCATGAATGAGTCCATCATAATGCATTCTTATAGTTCTGTGAATGTCGTGCCAATTCCTCGAAGCGTCACATATCATGCACATGCTTCAAGGTTCAGTTCTTATCACTAATGCATCATCTGTCCTTGAACTGACCCATCCATTACTACAGAAAAGTGCTAGCGTTCGGAGAAAGAAGTGACCTCTCTGCTTAGTGGCAAACCCTGGCTCTGCCTCTCCTGACTGCGTCGCAGCGTTAAGCCTGTCATTAATTCTTATTAACTGCCAACTGAAGGGCCCATTAGACATGCCAGGAATTATCATATTCCTGATGCTTTTGCATGCTTATCTCCAAAATCAAGGAAAGGCTGGAAACACGGATAAATGGTCAACACATTTCCCCACGCAAAGTGTCAAATAACTTGTTTGTGACTGTTACTATAGAGAAAGGAAGCATGATTTATAATGGGCTCGACATTTCCTTCTTCTCTGAAGTGTTTTAAAGCAGTGGAACAGATTCCAAGAAAGAGGCCTCTTTATTCCAACTTACATTAGATAATAGCTGTTAAAAGCAATTAGAAATGTCATGAGTCTTCATTAAAAGTAATGTGTGTGAATTGCATTGTTAGCTGTACTTCGCAGGAACAAAGTGCTTGTTTCAGGATGCAGCAAAGCAGATGAACATGCTGTCCAGCATGCGAGATGAACCCAAGAGATTTATCAGGATTTGCCAAATTTCACATTCACGAGTTGATATTTGAACTGCATTTCACAAGATACTGCATTGGAACTGAATTTGAATGATGCAAAGACTAAACAGTCTGAGATATATCATTAGATATTATTGGCAACAAAATAATTCAATTGTTCATGTAGACTAATTTTATCAATTAAACCGGACTGCAAGCAGATTAAAAAGTTGTGTCTAAAGAGAAATGCAATAGATTTGTATATTTTCTGAGTGGTGTTTGTCAATACAAAACCCACCATGCAGTGTGTTGTGTGTCCAGACATTGGCTCAATCAATGGCATACGTTTGTGCACCAGTGGAAGACAGGAGAGAGTTTGAGGAAATAATCACATCATAAATGACACTCTGTCTTTCATGAGTTCACAGTTACATCTAATCTGATTGCAAATAGTAAGCATATTTTGGTGTGCTATCCTGGGGAAGGCTCTGAGCCTGGAATATAGCCCCAACCCAGAGAAATCCCCCTATCCATAATATGGGATAAAGATAGATAAGGAGCGAGGAGTTGGGGCGGAGGAAGGATGCTGGAAAACTGTTTTAGGACAGAGGTAGGTAAGCTGCATTACGTATGTACATATGTATTAAGCTAGTTAGGATGGTTAGCTAAACGAGTTGCACCTGTGCCAAATTGGTTGATTATCTGATTGTGCTCCTCCCGAACCTTGTTAATAAAACATAATTTAAAGTTAAATGTTGCATGAAATGAAAATAAACAATTCTTAGAGGTGTAAATGCCTTACGAAGATTATTTCTAAATGCACATAACATTCACTGCTGTTATATTTCATGCATTTTAAACAGAAAACTCAGGAATTGCTAATACATTTCAAGACACAGGAGACGTTTACTGAATTGATTCATCAAAGAAATGTCTTTAGTTATTACCTGACAAAATGAAAGCATTAATTTGCACATTAATTTTTCTTCCTCTTTTTTGATATATTCAGTAATATAAAACATATAGCAATCATTACCATAAAAACACAACTTAATAATCAGTGACAAACATTTAATCTATTGATTTTATATATATATATACATATACATTTGACTTGTTGAGCTAAATAAGAGCATTTCAAATTGAATACTGTATTATCTACACAACAAAATAAACTACTTTTTAGTCAGTTATTTACTTTTCACTTGCTAGTAGATCAAGCAAGTCACAAATAATTGCAACAAAATAAGTAACACATTAAATTAAACATTTTGAAAGAGACTCAAAAGGCACTTTCTTGTGAAATATACTCTAATAATATTAGTTCTACTGTATTTATAATGTCCAAAAAAGTTACATAATGGACATGTCAGAAAATATATAATGGGATTTCGGACTTCCAGCAGGGAATAAACATATGATAATAAATGTATTTATTATTTATTTTAATTTTTTTGTAAAATTTTTTGTTAAAAGATACAAGAACAAGATAATAATATTTTACTCTTTAGATTTCACAATTTGATGCTCAGTGCATTCCTTGTAATTTATTTGTAATTATTCATGAAGTCTACTAGTAATTTCTGAGTGAATATTATTTCTACACCAATTATTTTTTCAGTGAATCAGTGACTAACTTGAATGAGGTAACCAACACGGCACACACAGCACTTCCAATATCTCATGGCATGATTCGCTCCTTCTCCCTGTCAAACGCACAAACTAATATTTTTAATTGAGAAAATGCTGCTTGCATGTTATTTAGATTAAAGTTTGAGCCTAAAACATGCATCTCGAAAATCCCAACAGCAACAAGTGCAATTCTGCCCTCAATCAAATTCAGAAGTTGATGCACAATATCCTTTATGTGTCACAAACATCTTCAAAATCCACTCCCCACAATCTCTTAATTACATCACTTCCAATTACAGGCTTAGAAATATGCAATCTGTATGAATAAATGAGGTTATTTACTGCTCACACTATTTATGTCACATAAGTACTCCAGTGTTCATCTGAAAGACAAGCAGAGATTGGAAGCCATCAGAATAAAGATTACAGAGTGACGGTGCCATTTCTCTGGATCCATGCATACAGACACATACACTTGGATACATATTTGTAGGTCAAATATGGCACTCAGGTCACTCATTGAATCAATGAGTGACCTGAGTGAATTATAACCCACTGGCCAATGAAATGGCATTAGATACCCAACTGCAGGACGTCCTGTGATTGTAATGCATATAATCCGTATTTACTATCAAGAGAAACAAATCAATAAGTCAAGCTATACCCTCCCCACCGAAAAGGACAAAGCTCTGTTTCTAGTGAGTCAGGGTTCCCAGATCTGCAAAAGATAACCAGCCTAATTGTATCAAACTAGCCCAAAATCAACCAAATCACTTTTCTTTCTGAGGTTTCCCCGTCTCAGCGACACCATTTCAGAAGAGACTGCTTTAACCTATGGACTCAAAAAAACACACGTGCAACAATATAAAAGTCGACCAATTACGCAGGAAAAGCGTAGGCTTGGCAACACTGAAGTGAGCTGCCAATGAAATACAAAGATGGTGTAGAAACTATTTTCTCTTAGAAATTGCTAGTAAATATCACAAAGAACTGCAAGTAACACATTGAATTAAACAAGACAATTGAATGCTGAAAAGGGACTCCAATAATCTATATTTACAATTCAGAAAAAATTTAAATGATTTATATATTGGGTGAAAGTCACAGTTTGTCCTGTAAACAATACATAATTAAAAAAGAAAAGCATCACCAGCTATCTGCCTTTGCTGGCTGAGCCAGAGACACAGGTTTTAAAAACGCTGCGCATTATAACCAATCACATACAAATCTGTTGAGCTTATGAATGTAAGGACCAATCAGAAGCATTCAGATGAGTCATCGCTAGCACACGCTGCTTCGTTACTGCGCATGCTCGCTGATTTTTATTAATTTCACAGTGTAAACAGCTTTAGAGATTATTATGGAAGTTTTTGGGAGTGCTTGGACTCGCTGGACTGAAGTGAAAATGTTATTTGATAATGTAAACATTCTTTGCTCTTGTGTTATAGATCAAGTAGTAACTTACATTGTTTTTATGAAATTCACATTAAATACAAAGTCAGTCATATTAAAATGATTTTATGGTATGACACCCATATCTGGTAATGAAGTAATAAGATGGGCTTTTATGCGTAGAATAGATTACAGTATTAGGCTACTTTGTCCATATAGATAAACTAACATAATCTATAAAGGTGCAAAATGCATTTACTTACACATATCTGAGAATCGAGATATTTCATGATATATGTTTGGGATATATCCCAAGTTTGTGAAGTTTGTGAAGTGGATCAAAACCTTTAATCAAAGTTGTAGATATATTACAGCGTACCTAGTAACCATTTCAAGACATTATCTGTTCCATAATTGAAAACAAGTGTTGATGTTATATTTATAATGCATTTGATACTGAAAGTCATTGATAAAATACTCAAATCCGATAAAAATGCACTATAATTGAATCCAAAATGTGTTATTTTGCAACATTATTAGACTTGGAAAATTGCAATTTGATCCATTGCAAGAAAGTTTTACATTCGCCATTTAACAATTATTGTCTTCTTTATATGATCTATCGCTTTATGTTGTCCATAAAAAAAGCTAATAATGTATCAAAGTAACATCCATGTGGCATTAAAATACTGTTATATTATATCATAATATCATATACTATTATATTGTAATTCATGTTATGTGCTCAAGTATACAACGCTGAACAGACACAATGAATGTGTAAAGCAGAAATTACAGCCTGTGAGTGATTACAATATAATATTCCAAATCTGGCATCATCTGAGGTCTTCGCAAGAGTTATTATTCCTAAAAAGTTAATCTAGCATCGATGCAATGGTCAAATGTCTAGGGAACACTGTCAAACTGAAGCTTCTCTCACTTCTGCTGAAAGATTGCCATCAGCATCCAGGGACACTGGATTATATTTGCAAAAACGATTTCATTTCTAAGCAAATGCCCTGACTGCGTATTGAAGAGATTAGTCCATTCTAATCTTAATGGGAACAAACACAAATATTGAATTATATCATGCAAAGACATGCAAACACAAGGACATTTTTACACAACTTATTAGACTTTCTATCAGTTTGAAAGGTGTATTAAAAGTTCTAAGATGTTGTGATGGTTTCCATACTCTCCACAAGGTGCCCAAGGCTGTCATTTGCTTTTAAAGGTGAAGCGTGTCATTTCTGTGCCACCCAACAGAAGCGCAAGAATAATGACTGTTTGCAAATAAAAGTTTCTTATAAACTCCCCACGGTCTTCCACAGGTCGGCCAAATCTGCAGTTTTTCTTTATAAAAATTGTTAAATGACAAAGCAGTGTGATTAAACCTGCCACAAACTGAGATTCAGAATAAATGCTAACACTTCTCTGTCAAAAAGAGCCTAACAGTGTCAGTGAACAAGACGTTTTACTGCATAATCACTATGAACTCTTTACTTTTAGTCAAGCCATTATTTATATAGCGCTTTTAACAATACAAATTGTGTCAAAGCAACTGCACAATATAAAAATAGGAAAATCGTCTGTCAATAATGTAAAATTGTATTGTAATGTATTGAATTCAGTGATGTCATCGTCCAGCTCAGTTCAGTTTAAATAGTATCTGTGCAATCAAGTCGATGATTTTGCTGGAAATTAAGTGTCCCCAGCTAAGCAAGCCAGAGGCGACAGCAGGAAGGTACCAAAAATCAAAATGGAGAAAAAAACCTTGGGAGAAACCAGGCTCAGTCGGGGGGCAGTTCTCCTCCGGCCAGACGGACCAGTAGTTTGTTCCAACTGCAGCAAAGTCAGATTGTAAGGGCTCCACTGGTTCCAGTGGTCTTTTCCCGATGGATGTCTAGGTGATGTGGTTCTCTCTAGGGATTTTTCTCTGGGGCTCATCTAGGTGTCCTGGTCTCCGCTGACATTCAGGGCTGTAGGGGCTGGCTGTAGATGTCGTCTCTAGGTGCTGATCCACCATCTGATCTGGATACGGACTGGATCTGTTGACTGCAGTGATCATCTGATCTGGATACGGACTGGATCTGTTGACTGCAGTGATCATCTGATCTGGATACGGACTGGATCTGTTGACTGCAGTGATCATCTGATCTGGATACGGACTGGATCTGTTGACTGCAGTGATCATCTGATCTGGATACGGACTGGATCTGTTGACTGCAGTGATCATCTGATCTGGATACGGACTGGATCTGTTGACTGCAGTGATCATCTGATCTGGATACGGACTGGATCTGTTGACTGCAGTGATCATCTGATCTGGATACGGACTGGATCTGGTGGCTGCAGTGATCATCTGATCTGGATACGGACTGGATCTGTTGACTGCAGTGATCATCTGATCTGGATACGGACTGGATCTGGTGGCTGCAGTGATCATCTGATCTGGATACGGACTGGATCTGTTGACTGCAGTGATCATCTGATCTGGATACGGACTGGATCTGTTGACTGTAGTGATCATCTGATCTGGATACGGACTGGATCTGTTGACTGCAGTGATCATCTGATCTGGATACGGACTGGATCTGTTGACTGCAGTGATCATCTGATCTGGATACGGACCGGATCTGTTGACTGCAGTGATCATCTGATCTGGATACGGACTGGATCTGTTGACTGCAGTGATCATCTGATCTGGATACGGACTGGATCTGTTGACTGCAGTGATCATCTGATCTGGATACAGACTGGATCTGGTGGCTACGGTGACCTCGGAATATGAAAGACACAGACTAATATAAGCGTAGATGTCAGTCTTCTTGCGATGCAACTAGTACATTGTGTTTTATGGGAAGTGTTCCTGGTTCCGGTTGACCTAATTAATGCAGCCTAACAATCCTTTAACGGATTTGAATATTAGAAGTGTATTGGTGTGTTATGTGTAAGCCAGGTTAAAGAGATGGGTCTTTAATCTAGATTTAAACTGACAGAGTGTGTCTGCCTCCCGAACAGTGTTAGGTAGATTGTTCCAGAGTTTGGGCGCTAAATTGAAAAGGGATCTGCAACCCGCAGTTGATTTTGATATTCTAGGTATTATCAAATGGCCAGAGTTTTGAGAGCGCAGTGGATGTGGAGGACTATAATGTGACTATAATTTAGCTCGCTTATGTACTGATGAGCTAAACCAGGGTTTTATAAGTAATTAACAACATTTTTTAATATATACAATGTTTATTAGGGAACCAGTGCAGTGTTGACAGAACCGGGCTAATGTGGTCATACTTCCTGGTTCTAGTAAGAACTCTAGCTGCTGCATTTTGAACCATCTGTAGTTTGTTTATTAAGCGTGCAGAACATCCACCCAATAAAGCATTACAGTAATCTAACCTTGAGGTCATAAACGCATGAATTAACATTTCTGCATTTGACATAGGTCTCAGTTTAGATATATATTTTTAAGATAAAAAAAAACAAACAGTTTTATAAATGCTAGAAATGTGGCTGTTAAAGGAGAGATTGTTATCAAATAGTACACCTAGGTTCCTGACTGATGATGAAGAATCGACAGAGCAGCCATCAAGTGTTAGACCGTGTTCTAGGTTATTACTTGTGGGGGTTTTAGGTCCGATAATTAACACCTCTGTTTTATCAGAATTTAGCAGTAAGAAATTACTTGTCACACACTTTTTTATATTAACTATGCACTTCATACGTTTTTCAATTTGGTGCGTTTCACCAGGCTGCAAAGAAATATAGAGCTGAGTATCATCAGCATAACAGTGAAAACTAACCCCATGTTTCCTGATGATATTTCCCAAGGGTAACATGTAAAGAGTGAAAAGTACTGAGCCTTGAGGTGCTCCATACTGCACTTGTGATAGATATGATACCTCTTCATTCACTGCTATGAATTGATGGCGGTCAGATAAGTATGATTTGAACCATTCTAGCGCACTTCCACTAATGCCAACAAAGTTTTCTAGTCTATTCAAAAGAATGTTGTGATCGATAGCGTCGAATGCAGTGCTAAGATCCAGTAGCACTGATAGAGAGATACAACCACGATCGGATGATAAGAGCTGGTCATTTGTCACTCTAATGAGAGCAGTCTCAGTGCTATGAGATGGTCTAAATCCTGACTGGAAATCCTCACAGAAATATTTTTAATCTAAGAAGGAATATAATTGTGAGGACACTACCTTTTCTAGTGTATTTGACAGAAAAGGGAGATTCGAGATCGTGTTGTAATCATACATTATGGTGCTAAAAGTTAACTTTCATCCATACCAACTTCTTGCCAATGAAATCAGCTTTCGTTCAAAATCAAACATAAGGGATTTGGCATACCCAATACCTTAATTTTATATACTACATGGTTAAGGCACAGATGAAACTATCCTAACTTCTGAATAATCACACCAAGCATATGATACTAAACACTTGTGATCTGTTTACAGGGAAAAGTTATACGTCACAGGTTAAGAAAATACCATAGGTTCCACTACACAGCGAGCTTATAAATTACATAAAATACGACCTTAATATCTATTGTCCATATATTGTAGATATCTGGCTTTTGATAGCAGCAGCAATTATTGATTGTCTTTTGGAAATTTGAGTCTTTTTTTGTCCTGTCAAAGAAGAGAAAAATCTGCATTTCTCTTGGAATGCATGGAGAACGAAAGGGGCTTTACGGGGGTCAGGAAGTGACTTTGGGTGTGCATCGGCAGCTCTTCAAAGCTGGACGTCTCCCCGTAAAACAGTCTCCCCTAGTTGATAAAAAAATTAATAAAATGAAAGAGTAAATATTAAGTCAGGACAAAAATTAAAAACTATGATAAACTTTTGGACAATTTTTGAAAAATGATAATTGAAAATTCACTATAAAACTACACAAACACATGCACACAACACACTATACTTAGTAGAAAGTTGAGTTAAAAGACTAAAAGTCAGAGACAATTAAATACCGACCTGATTTTTATAAAAGAATATTCACCCAGTTTTAAGGCAATGCCTCAGATATGATTTGTTTTAGGCCGGTTATTTGAGCTCTGCTCTGACAGGGCAGTCATATTTTTTTCTGCAGAGGGAATGAAAGCTGTTCAGATGTTAATAAAGTTCTGTGAGTACAAACAGAGTTCAGTTGGGGGCCTCGCTGCACATTACTACCGCCCTTTATTCCACAATCTGCTCATTTCAGAACATTCAGCCTGGATTGGTAGACGTCTTGATTCCAGGCAAGAGCTCATAATGGTTTCTGGATGCGGTCCAGTCACGCTGAGTCCTAACATAAGATGCTAGTTACATGTTTGATTGACACTGGATTTGCATTACTCCAATCATGTCCTTGAAACATAGGCTCACAGCAAATGGAGATGCTTGCTTTTCTGAAGAACATGTGAGTGCTGCAAAATTAGCCATCACAATTCTAGGATATTCAGTGTGATTTCGCTCTGGTCTCAGGTCTTTACTAAACTGAAATCTCTGTGATATTCTGATCTCTAGATGTGGCTCAGGCCACATTCATCGTCAGTCAAGGTCCTTTTTTACCCATTTTGTCGGTTTGCTTTGGTTTGTTTTCTAATGGATATAATCTGAGGGAAACCTTAAAACCACAAATGAGGTCACTTTAATGCTTTGCTATTTTATTCAAAGCATATTTTATTTTATTATAATTTTTATTAATATTTTGACTTATTTTCTGAACTAGTTTTTAATATTTTTTTCTTCAATCTTTCTTAATTTATTAATTTTTCTTAACTTGTTAAATATGTCACATTAAGGAAGAAAATGGTTTGTAAACACTGTTTCATGAGCACTTCCAACTTTGAATTGGTGAGTTGTATTAATTTTCATGAATCAGCTTAAACCGTAGATTTCAATGAATTGATTCAACAAAATGTTCATATAAACCCAGATTTGACAAAATATCAGTCACAACCAGCAGATCTCAATATGAAGTTGTAAATGAAAGACAATTGTTTGTTTTACGAGAAAATATTGTTTCAGTTTTTCTACAACACGATTTAATTTATGACATTTAGCAATTTTAGAAAATTGTTTGTACACCCAAATGTTTTGGTTTATGGACATTTTAAGACTTAGTCTTGTGAACTATGAACGAGCAACATCTGAGCAACTGAATGTTGGCAAACATTTCTTTGTAGTCTCCACTGGTGTACTTCTGCTGTTCCCAAAAGCAAAACAGAATTTAGCTCATTCATATATTTATTCATCTCGATCTGTCTCTTTATTTGTGTGTGTTTGTGCGTGTTATGGAAATAAATTGAGCTTCCCTGCGTCTGCAGAAGGACAGAGAAGTGAAGGTGCTGTGAGTGGGAGTTATTTGTTTGGGCAAACGCTGTTAGTCGGCCCACACAGCCTGATTCATGCCACTCTTTTCCATTCTGAAGGCTGGAGGAATTGCAGAGCGTTTGTTACGTCCTTGAATGAAGGGGAATCTTGGTCTGGAGACCAAACAAACAACGAGAATCACAAGAACTATAAAAACAAAGTTAACATGTTTTCTGTGAAACATGGTTTAATGGAGAATCAGTGCAGTTTGACAAGAATGTCATTGAATGGGACGCTGTACTGAACATTCAATACTGTATGATATTGCAAATGACTTTCCTTTTCTGCTGACATCATCATCATGCCGACAGCTCCTCTCGTCCAACTACCTGTCATTTAATCAATTCCTGAAGGACAGCCCAGCATTACTGAGTATCCAGTTTTACGTGTTAAATGCGTCACATTAAGGAAGAAAAATGGTTTCCAAACACTGTTTCTTTATCACTTTCAACTCTGATTTTGCAAGTTTTATTCATTTCCATAAATTATCTTAATCTGTTAATTGCAACGAATCAATTAATAAGTTTGATTCAAAATGTCCCTCTAAACTGCCAATCTGGTTAAAGACCAAAACATATGCAGTAATTTATCAACATGTATTTTTTTATTGGTGTATTCAAAATGTGGTTTTATTTATTGATCTATTTATTTAATTAATCAATACTCCCTAACTCACTAACAAAAATTACACAGAATTAACAACCATTTGGGATCAAATAAAATGAATATATTATATATTTATATTCATGTATTATGATATAATATTAATATTATGTGTTATCATAAATACAAACATAATACATAAATTAATTCTAATGCATTTTAATAGACCTTCAATAGATAATTGAATAATATAATATCAAAATAATGTATTTTTATGATATTCATTCATTCAGTTTACACATAATGAAATGCTCAATCAAATAAAATAAAATATTTATTTTGGTTAAAAAAAATTATACATATATATCTCAATCTTAATAAATGTAATATAAAATAAATCTATTGATGATATTTGAGATATATGTACAAATAATCAATCAATAAATCACTTACTGTATTGCACTATTGTTGTGCACTTATTTATTGCATTCGTAAGTTACTTAGGATAAAAGCGTCTGCTGAATGAATGCATGTAAATATTATATATACAAAAACACATGTAGCTAAAATATCATCAAAATACATTTTTATATTATATTTGATGCATTTTAGGTGTAATAAAATACATTTCATGTATGTAATGCAGTCGTTTTTTAATCGACTTTCAACAAAAGAAAAATAAACAAGAAGAAAAATCAAATCCCACCCCCGACTCGAGTGAAGCCTAGCTCGATCGGGGAAAAACCTCTCTCTTTCCAGATGAGAAGCACATCTGACTCACAAGCAGACATATTTTCAGTCAAGAGATCGCTCATCTTTTGTGGGGCTGTGATGTCAGCGGTGGGTTTTTTATTTATTTCATTGTTTATTTTCAGCTTCTGCAGAGGTGGGTGGATGAATTGGCTGTAAAAGCTCACACACGTACCATGATTCTCACTCCCAGCTTCAGACATCATTGCCTCGTTCGCTGCCACAGGCGTGCAAGTGGCAAGACATGGAGAACACTTGTCAGGTCGGGAAGTGTTATCTATTTTTCTCAACATGCACGTCTCAGTCCGTCAGACGTGGTCCTGGCACAGACATCCGGCACACGTACCTCACTGCAGGCCTGACTATACCTCCAAATTGCCACCTATGAAAGTTTAATGGATGTCTGTGACTGCATAGTGAATAATTGAACAAGGGAAAAACCTGATTCTTTCCTGGATAACGAAGCACACAGTAAACCTTAGTGTGAGGGAAGGGAAAATGAGAGGGGGGGTATTAAGTACCAAAAAGTAGAAATGCCAGATTATAGTGCCTGGTTTTTGCAGAGTTTTGCTCAGCTGGTGTGGCTTTAGGATCCAGATTTTACATTGACCTAACACCCATGTACATATATAAATTGAATGTAATTAATAATACAAATACAATCTTTGTACATACTTTAATGCTATATACTTATAATTGATATTTTCTAGATTAATAATCAGATTTACACTACTATAATCTCCTAATTTATATATATTTCTTATTAATAATATTTTATTTTATATACTTGTATACATATTATAAAATAAATGTATTACACTTAACTATTATTTAGGAGTAGTATATATAATTTATATTATCTATAGAATTAATAATCAGATTTAGACTACTGTAATCCACTCATGTGTATATTTATCTTTAAAAATAATAATTAAATACTTGTATACTACAATTATGTTATACAATTAAAATGTATTATATTATATTATATGAATCCTTCTACAGTAGATGAATAATCACAGTTTTCTGAGAAAAAAATATTTTGAAATCAAATCTAAATCTCTCCTCTAGATTCATAATATATTGACAAACTGTACTTTTGTCAAGATTTCTCAATATGAACTCATTTATCTTCAAAGATCAAGTGATTTGGGTTATTATCTATCCACACTCTCTCCTCTTACTGTATGACAACTATTGTTATTTTTCCCAAGCATGTTTAGGAGAAATGACACTTTAATGAAACAGCTCCTCGCGTCTCCTGAGCTCTGGAAAGGTAAATCCCTGAGCAATAAAACCTTCCTGTGGGTCAGACAGGAAACAATGCAGCCACCGGCTTCATAAGACCTTCACGTCAAGCCTGTATTTAGGTTTAATTACAGCTTGCTGTCTTTCAGTCCCGTGGGATGTGACTAGCAGCTTAAGGGTTTGATGATAAACTCCAGACAGTTTGCCTTGTATACAAACAATACCTTCAAACCATCACCACCAGTTTAGTAATTTCATTAAGAAGGAAATCCTGCCAAGAAAAAGGCAATATAATGCATTTTCCTTTGATTAATTGTTTCAAAAGGCCTGTGTTCACCTCTATTTTAATGACCTGAGAAAACAGTGACACGGCATTATAATATTCATGAGATTCCAGGCCTCATTATAGTGACAAGATTTGCATTTTAACTTTGACGTGCATTTTCTGCCTTTTGTGACTAAACAGTAAAGATGCATCAATAACTTCTACAGATGTTTTCGAGGAGGTGTACGGCAGCTGTACACAATCCATTTTATGATTATAGGAATGTGCTGTGAGTAAAAATACATTTACGGTCATTTTAATTGTCTCTTACATTTATTGCTTCTCAGATTTTATCCTGTGATAAAACGTCCCTGATAATCTGACATGTGCCTCCTCTAGAGTGTTTAGAAAATATTTGTAATAATGTCTCAAACTCAGCTCAGATTTGCCAAGACACCAAAGTCAAAGATAATCTGAATATTATGAGCATCAAATATTCTCATCAAATTAGATCAATAAGATCAAACCCAATACTGGCTTGCTGAGAGAGAGATACAAAATAGAAAGAAAGAAAGAAATAAGTTATATATATATATATTTAAAATCCCACAACATTCTAGAATCTCAATTATTTTCAAGTTCAAAGTGAAACACCTAGGGCTGCTCGATTAATCAAAATGAAATGTCAATCGTGATTAGGCAAGAGCTGCGATTGTCGTGCGCATCTTGTCAGTGAAGCGCGGTTCTGTGATCAGTAGTAAATCTCCATCCGAAGGCCAGAGGGCGCTCTCGTGCGGAAACTCCAAATACACCCCGCAGAATAAATCCAGGCAATACTTATCGCTGCAGCTTAATAAACAGAAGATTTAACTGCTTTCATTGATTCAATGTGACTAATAAACACACGACTACGAAAATATAGATTTATCGGAGTTCTTATTACAATTTTCATTATAATAAAGTATAATGCAATATGAAATAATATGCAAATATTATTCAGGGTGAAGATTTTCAAAAACTCCGGTGTCAGTGTTATCGTGTAGACAGGGAAACTGGAGATTTTGGTTTGTTACGTCGGAGCACGCACGGTTATCTTCACCTACTGGAAACGTTTTCATGCTTCTGATTGCCAACATGGCTTTACAGTTGAGATTATATCATCACCTGTTGGTTTAGCGTGCTCTTGACAGTGCCTCATAGCATGCATTTGCGTTTTCATGTGACGGAGATCATTTTTTTTTAAACGGAAGGAAAAACTGTTTATAAAAATACCCATGTATGTGTGGACTTTGCCTTAAATGGGACATAAGACACAAAATGTTCTTTTACATGGCTTTGGACGTGTGCTGGCAGTGTGTGTGCGCACATGCACCCTATACTAATACAAATCCACCCAGTATTTTTTTTTTTGTAATCATCTCATAAACATTTTCTCAGATCAAGCTGTTCACACTTCACATATTCTCGGCAAAGTGACGTACTGCTGCACAGGCCCCTCCCTCAACTGTTGACTGACAGGGCCGTTTTATCACAGCTCCGCCCCGAGTGAGCTGTAGACAGTCCGCCATTGTTTGACACCAGAGCAGATGTAGACAAGAATGTCTTCTAGGTGATTGAGGTGTTTTCTTATTGGACGTAATAACGAACATAGCAGTAGTTATTTACTCCCAACATCTGAGCTGCTTAAGATGCAGAGGATTACTTTTGTTTTGAAGGGAATGCACCCCCGATCTACTCAAATGCATCCATGGTCACGCAAATCATTTGTGATCCAGCCACACCTACGGAAGAAGTATCGTTTTTATGAACCTTTGCAAATTGCCTTTCCTAATAATGTGCTAGTTAGCAAGTTCCGTGGGAGCAGCTAAATGTAAACAGTATGGCTAGTCACCCTACAGAAGAGAGGGGCGGGGTGAGCAAAGCTCATTAGCATTTAAAGGGCCATGCCCTGAAACGGCTAGCTGTGAACAGAGCGGTTTTTGACACGGTAAAAAGGGTGTAGTTTTACACTACCATTGAGAAATTTTATTCAAAGTATGTTATAGACTTTTAATGAAGACCCTGAAGAATCATATCGACTTTTGGAAAATGGGCATCTGATGTCCCCTTTATACTAAATAATAATAATAATAAATGTAAATACTTATACAACTATTATATATTATATGATATGTGACCCTGGACCACAAAACCAGTCTTAAGTCACTGGGTTATATTTGTAGCAATAGCCCAAAATACATTGTATGAGTCAATATTATGCACATATCCTGGTATATATCTTTATGGATATGGATATTGTATCATGGCTGCCTGTCAGGCCGAGCATCGTCACAGCTTTGATCTAAATGATTTAGTCCTGAGCGTCCATCTTTTACTTTTCAGCGTGTTCCCTTCTGTTCTCATCTGAAACTTCCTTCACCTTTTCTCTTTGATTTTGTGTTATAGAAGAGATAATAACCATCGGTGAAAGATGCCCTTTTGACCGGCCGTATGAGGGCAGAGTCAAAAAGCTGAGTTTTGCACTTTGGGCGTATTTCAAGATATGACATTTATGTTGACATTTTTGTGTTATGAATGATTAATAAGTGAGTCTGCCATACACTGTTCTCCTCTCAAAGAAAGGTTGAAATGTTTTATTTTCTCATCTCATCACGATGTAACAGCACACTGCCTCTCTCCTCTCATAATATCATCACACTTACGGGATGAATCAAGAGATGCTTTCTATTGCAACAAGCTGCAGATATCTTAAACACTCAACGCTCTGTAAAACAACACGAGATGCTGAAACCATAAACAGGTTCAAATATCATGAGTCCTTTTGCAATAAAATGTTGTTCTTGTTTATTCACTGTTGCATAAACTTGTATTAATGTCACAGACTTGTTCTGTACAGTACTCTGAGATCTGGTCATGGTTTTGTGGATCATGACTCAAAGCAGGTACAAAAACTAAAGCCTTAGTAATTTTGGATGTAAAATGTAAAATGAAGAAGAAGAATTTTAGATTCTGCACTTTTTTCACAGCCATTGATCAAAGTGAATTCCATTCAAGCTTAAGGACTTGAACAGCAGGTTTTTTTCATATGTTGCTGTCATAAATGCAAAAAAAAGTATTTTTATCTCTACATTATTGTTGTTTTGCTATTAACGTACACTACTGGTGATATGTCTGAACACAACTACTTATTTTGATTAAATATCTTTGCAATTTGTAATATTAGTAAATGAAAACAAAATGATACAAGTAATATTATGCATGCAAATAAAAATAAAACAAACAAACAAATAAATAAAATATCTTTATAAAAAAGCTAAATTTACAAAATATTACTATTACTATTACCACTGTAATAAATTACATTTATGTTATATATATTTTAATCAACATTATTTTAGTGCAATTAATATGCTAGTAGATGTTTCTACACATACAGTCAAACCAAAAATGATTGAGACTCCAGATGTAGTGTGTGTGTGTGTGTGTGTGTGTGTGTGTGTGTGTGTGTGTGTGTGTGTGTGTGTGTGTGTGTGTGTGTGTGTGTGTGTGTGTGTGTGTGTGTGTGTGTGTGTGTGTGTGTGTGTGTGTGTTACTAGTGGGTGCAGGACACGTAAGTGAGGATTACAAAATAAAGTAAACCGTCACATATTATACCCAAAAATCTTTATGCCTTGACCTTTTTACACCACAGACTGAATTGGTAATTGGTATTATCTAATTGTGTATTTACATTTACATTTATTAATTTAGCAGACGCTTTTATCCAAAGCGACTTACAATTGAGGAATATAATAAGCAATACATTATAAAGAGGCAAACAGACATAGGAAGTGCTTGTAATACTAGTTTATGGGCATTGTTCAGAGCAAATTCTAGCCAGACGGAGAGAGTTTAGGGAAAAGAGAGCAAAGTTAAGGAAAGGGAGCAAAGGTCTATTTTTTCTTTTAATATGAGGCCAAGTGATGACAGAAGAGATGAGTATTCAGGCGTCGCTTACAAATTGTCAGGGATTCAGCATTCCTGGATGAGTGTGGAAGTTCATTCCAGCAGCCAGGAACGGTGAACGAGAATGTTCTGGAAAGTGATTTTGAGTCTCTCTGTGATGGTACCACGAGGCGTCGCTCACTAGATGAAGTTTAGACACGTAGTTTTTAAACTAAGTTTGGGAGGAGCACGTCAGATACTCAGGCTAATTAGCACAGGTGGTACACAATCTAGGTAATCAGCCTTGGACATAAATACAACTGTCTTACGTCCATCTAGTCGACGGTTAAGCAGCATCCCTCCACCACCCCTTCTCCACCAGTATCACTAGATTTCTAATCACACGGGGGGTTCACTGGGTTCGGGCCATTCCCGGCTAGGAGCCCTCCCCCAGGACAGCACGCCTACAACGTATTACCATACACGCCAAATACGCATTACGTTATCGTGCTAGTAGATGTAAGTGTGAAATCGTGAACAGATCTCAGACTTCTGGAGGGGATGTAGATTCGTAATAGTGAGTGGAAGTAGGTGGGTGCTGAGCCTGTGGCTGTTCTATATGAAAGCATCAGTGTCTAGAACTTGATGCGAGCTGCAACCGGGAGCCAGGGCAGGGAGATAAAGAGAGGTGTAACATGGGCTCTTTTGGGCTCGTTGAAGACCAGTCGTGCCCTGCATTCTGAATCATTTGTAGAGGTTTTATTGTGTTTGATGGAAGTCCGGCTAGAAGACCATTGCAGTAGTCCAGTCTAGAAATGACAAGGGCCTGGAGAAGGGCCCTACTTGTGTTCTGATTACCATTTTCTAAACCAGTGTTTCCAACCCTGTTCATGGAGGCACACCAACATTACACATTTTCCAACTTTTCCTATATATTGGTCAGATAAGGGAGACATCCCAAATGTGCACAAAAAAATAAAATTATATATATATATATATATATATATATAAAGTATAGCGAATAATCTAATAATGTGAGAAATGTTGAAGGTGTCTGAATACATTTTGGTTTGACTGTATATACACCCACACACACAAATTTTTAAATAACATTTTCATTTATTATTATTATTATTATTATTATTATTATACACAAATATTACATATAATAGTAATATATACTATATAATTATAAATATACTAAAAGTCAAATTGTGATTAATCACCTTCTGTGGAATGATACTTGCATTTGTATGTTCAAACTCACCGGCAGTTTCATAATAAAAAGTTTTCTTTTATTTCCAAAGTACAAAATAGAAACAAATCACATCAAAAAAAAATAGTTTGAATAATATATGTATGTGTACAGTGTATATTATGTATATATAAATACACATGCAGTATATATATTTGTATTCTTATATTATAAATATATAGATTTAATATATAAACATGACATATTTATCTTAAATATATGCATGCATGTGTTTGTATTTATATATACATAATAAAAACACACAGTATACATGCATGTAAACAAAAACTATTATTTTGGATGTGATTAATCGCAATTAATATTTTGACAGCAATAAGAATTTTAGTTTTTTTAAATGTTGTAATCCTGTCCAAAAACACATTGAAACAAAACAGTCGTTTTCCATTTAATTTGTCCCTCACAGACAACACACACCACTGAACAAACTCGCTTGCTTGAGATATAAATTACATTTTACACAACGTGACCTTTGTCAAGACTCAACGCTATATATTAAACCTCTCTCCTTCTTGCCAGCGATGACCTGCCAATAAGGTCAGCCTAATGTTGGCCGGCTCACACACCTCTGCATTGTTTTACAAGGTTTTGTTTATCCATCTGGATCCACCCCAACTCAAGCTACAAAACAAGAGGACTGCAGGACTGCCTTCCCATTCGGATGATTTCATTTAGCTCCGGTCACCGAAGAATGATTCCACTGTTTGAGATTGTCACACGCGCTCGAGACGCTCCCCGAAAAAATAAAACCTGATGCGGCATGTTAATAAGACTGGAGACCCTGGATATCTCCATGCTAGATGAAGTGTAAAGAATGAAGGCTTCACTCAATTACCGGTGGTGAGGTGCGACTCTTGCGTGCACTTTTAATTTACTGCACCGCTTTCTTCCCATTCGGCCTCATCCTCAAAGGGACGCTGATGAGAGTCAATTGGCTTTGTTTGGGAATAAATCCAGAGGAAGCAGTTTGAACACTCCACTCGTGTCGCAGATAAATGTTTGTTATTGGCGTCCCCAGTGGTGTAGTCTAGCTTTTTGTAGTGAGTATACTGTGCTTTTTTCCCCTCCCAGCCTCATACGCACCCATCCCAGAGCGACACCCCATGGCACCACCACACTCACGAATGCATAAAGTATGCATCTGCATGTAATTGAGAGCATTATTAAAGACTGCTTATGTGTTATCAACATTCCAATTTATTATAAACAACAAAAGACAGTCAGCTGATAAAACCTG
Source organism: Gymnocypris eckloni scoliostomus (assembly GCA_027564155.1). Lineage (NCBI taxonomy): Eukaryota > Metazoa > Chordata > Actinopteri > Cypriniformes > Cyprinidae > Gymnocypris > Gymnocypris eckloni. The sequence continues at coordinate 26,808,361 of CM050420.1, read as the reverse complement.
TGCTCCAGGTACCATATTCATATAGTATCATCATTCTTAAAGGTATAGTTCACCCAAAAATGAAAATTGTTATAATTTCCTCACCCTCAAGTTGTTCCAAAACTGTATGAGTTTCTTTCTTCTGTTTAACACAAAAGAAGATATTTTGAAAAATGTTGGTAATCAGACAGTTGGCAGCACCCATTGACTTTCATAGTCTATATTTTTTCCTACTGTGGAAGTGGCTGTATTGGTGTAAATGTTTTAAATTAGACATGTGCCAGTATCTGTAATACAATACATCACGATAATGAACATGCACTATATTATTATCGTGGGCACTTCAAAATATCGTGAATTATTTGTATTTTTAGAATGCATTTTAAGAATACATTTTCCCCATTAACCATTTAAAATGCACAGCACCACTGTATTCTAAGTCATTTAATTACTTGCAATGGCAACATAAGTGTTGACCAACACCAAAAAAGTTATACTTGAATGTGTGAGGTTATTGATGTACAAAACATTAAAAAGTCTCTGTTTCATTGTAGGGCTGTGCTCATGTTTGTGCTTCAAGCTTACAAGCTGATATAGTCACATTACATCTCTGCAGATGTGGGTTACTGATGAAAATGCGGCCGAGATGTCCGTGACAGTGTGTATGGCTAAAATAGTACTGTTAGGATATGGGTGATTAAGCAAGCACAGTCCCAGGAGGTGTCATCATGCCGTATAAAAGCATAAAGGTAGGGTAGGCAGTTTTGTAGTGATGCACCGAAATGAAAATTCTGGGCCGAAACCGAAATTTAGAATGCACTTGGCGAAAACCGAACTGAAGCCGAAAATGGCCTCTTTTAAAACGTATACTAATATATATATATATATAATATATATATATATATATATATCATAATATTAAATTATTGGGGGCTAATTAATTGTGTTAATTAACAGATGTGTAATGTTTGATTGTGTTATGATGCATTAATTCGTTTAATAGCCTAAAATCGAGATCAGTTCAGACAGTTCTCGTTTATTGTCATCTTATTCTTAAAGTGTTTAGGCGAACCCGAACACTCCGTCACATCATCATTCAGATCACTGCAAGGGGGCAGGAGATCGCCGGTCCTGCGCTGACATGACAATCTTTGATAGGCAGACGCGTGATAACAGCTCGATCGTGAGTGAAACCTAAGCGCTTGCGCACGGTTGGGAGGGGTGGGTGACATTCATTTTCGGTTTACATTTTCGCCAGTTTTTTTTAATTTCGGCCCGAAACCAATAATGCCATTTTCGGCCGAACATTTTCGTGTGTGCTGAGCGCTGATATCTACCTAACTTACTGTCTATGAATGAAAGTTCTGTCACAAAACGATGTTGTTACGTATCCTCGCGTTTTTTAAGTGGGTATACGGAAATCCTTTGACTTTCCTAGTGGGTATACGGCGTATACCTGCGTATCACGTAGACTACACCACTGTCCCCCGTCCATCTCAAAGAAATCCGATACGGCTGTGAAGACACATGATAATTGTGCACTGATGTAACAAATGTGACATTTAACAAACAAACACTGCATAAACAGATCAGCTGACTGATAGCGGGTAACGGATAGCGCCGGAAGGTTACGGCCCACTGAATAATCCTCGTATCAAGTGCAGGGGTCAGCGAGCGCACACTGCGGCGTATTTGTAGGTGATGAGATAGCGAGATTTGTGTCGGTTTAAACATGACGGCTTATCTGCTCAAACGAAGGATTTGTACGAATGGATCAGCTGGTGAAAGGGTAAATGCTGTTTTATTTAAAGGACATGATTTCAGCCTTCGGGATACAAGGGGTGCACGTGTCAGAGAGAAAAGGCGGGGAGCTTGACAGGGACGTCTAGTTTTACACAGCCGCATCGTGTGCTATTGGACACAAATTAAGTAACAATTGTTTCATTCTTGGATAGTTTTCCTGGAAAAAAATGGTAAATGTCTTTGTTCTGGAATATGGTGTTTTTAAATAGGCTAGCTAATGTCTGTCTAATCACTTATACCACACTCTAAGAAAAGGTTCAGTAAAAGTAACAGAAATACATCAGCCTGAAGAATCCTTTGATGGTAGAATGGTTATTTATGTCATAGTCTATATGTCCCCCCCCCCAAATCTGTAACTGTCAAAGCAACTCATTATTGATTTTCTGGAGCTCAGCAATCCAACTACTCAAACATATTCTCAACACAAATGAAGTAACTGGTTTTCCTGGATATAATGGTAACACTTTGTTCTGGAATATGGCATGTTTTAAAATGGCTAATGTCTGGCTGACAACTTATACCACACTCTAAAAAAACGTGTTTTTCTTTTTAATGTTCTTTACACGTAGTGACAGCTCTATTTAGAACCACGTCAGGAAGATTCTATTTATGCTGAAATGGTTCTTTGTGTTGTAGTTTAGGGTTCTATTTGTTTTCAAATCTGTAACTGTCAAACCCACCTTAAATGTCTATACATTTAAACTTTCAAATTGTAACTGGGATCCTGTAAATGTTCCTGTTTCTTGAATTTATGATCTATATTGTTAGATTATTTTTTATTTGTTGCATTTTATGCATAAACATAGCCAGTCAAAAAAACTAAAAAGTTTATACATAAAAAGAATAAGCTATTATTAAAATGTTATTTACAATACCATTAAGGTCCCATATAGCACTTTCAAAGCATGGTTCTTTATGGAACCTTATATTAGGGATCTATTTAGCACCCACAAGGGTTCTGCTATTGTAATAAGTCAAGTCACTGTTATTTATATAGTGCTTTATATAATACAGATTGTGTCAAAGCAGCTTTACAGTAATAAACAAGCTGAAGAACCCCTGTTTGGTACTATTTAGAAGCAATTTTCTTAAGAGTGCATGGACAAAACAATGAAAATGCTTTCAAACTGTTCAAATTCCAGCCAGTGCATTTGTTGTGGATGTCAAAGTCTGAGTCTCCAGTCAAACTCTGCAGTATTTTGACACAGATCCATCTGTCACTTGGTAGAACTAGTCAGCATGGCATTGTGCCCTCATCCTTGACAAGCATGAACAAAACTACAAAAGGTAAGATACAATATCTAACTCAAACTGCATTAACCCTGTAAAGCCTGACATATGAAATCTATACATATTGTATGTGTTTTGTGTTGAGCATCATGATAGAGGCTTTATTATATATCTATTATTATATATTGAGAGCTTAGGAAGAAATTTCATAATTTTTCCAAATAATGTTTTATTAAGATGATGTTTAAATACATAGTTTTATGAGCTCTCGCTCTGTAGTTTCAAGACATGTAATGCAATGCAAAGATGATTGAGAGATGAACAAATAAACTTTCCTCAAAAGCCTGAATTTCTAATTGATAATCAAGCAACCCAAGTTATTCAGTTCAGTAAGTGTTCATATTTAAACATTATTAACCATTTAAAAGTATCAAATATCCACATCTATTGGTTCAGCAGCAGCATGAGGAATCAGCACCATGTTTCACATCCAGCTTGCCTCGTCTCATGCTGATATACGGCAACTCTTTGCCCTTAAAGAAAAATCTGAGGTCAGCTCTTTTACTCCCTCTAGAATCGTAATCATAGGAACATCTCGGCTAACCTTAAATCAGTAGAAAAGGCCAAATGGAGGTCAATAAGAGACAGAAGAGTCTGTATGCATCCATGGACTATGGCAACAAAACTGCTACCTTCATAAAGTCTGAATATTAAAACAATATCTAGAAACTGTATATTGTTTTCTCACAAGATATTGTACTCTATTAAATTGAACAGATCACACTTTCTTAACACTCTTCACTGGTTCAATTTACACTGTTCATTAGTGCAATTAAAAGCATATTTATTTACTTTGTGTAAGCATGCTAAAGTGAGTCGATAAGGTTGGCTGACTCCAAAAAGTCCTGAAGTTGAATCTTGTACACAAGGTCTAGAGACGTTTGGAAAATGTAAATGTTTTTTTATGCTTGAGAGATTTTAAATTTGGGGCCTTTAAGGGTTCCTGACATCTATATGCATGTGATCAGCGGACCGGATGAAATTTACAAGGGGTTGGGCATGTATGGATTCCTTGACCTCACTCGCTTTGCCAGAATAAAGCTAACTTATTAATGCAAACGTGTCTCTGCTTTATTCTGTTAGCAAATCATTATTTACTCCGTTTGGTAAGTTATGTTCCTGAGAGTGACGATATATCAATGTTGGATCTGATTCCTTAGCTGACACATTTCTCCACTTCATTCTTCTTCAAAGCAACTAAATGCACGGCTCTCTTTTCTCTCTCTTTCTCTTTCACCCATTTCTTTCTATGCATAAATGTCATGGATGTATATTTACTGAGTAATACACTATTTTGTCGGGGCATAACTGCATTACTTGTGGACAAAAATGACTTTAGACGGATGGCAGCATAATTATTGTATTACTACAGAGAGATTGGTGGGTACCTTTACTGAAAATAGGTCAAATGTGACCATTTAGACATGAAGCTGCGTTGAGATCCCCTAACTATAGGACTGAGCATATAGGTCCTTAAAAATAAAGATTACAAAAACAAAAGTTTATTTAAAATGAGAATCTAAAAGGATGTGTCTAAAATTTAAAGATGTACTCATGGAGCCATATTGAGATCCCAATATCTGTGGAATTGAACCATATAGGGCCTTAAAACTAAAGATACCAAACGAAAAGCTTGTCAAGGGCCAAAATCTAAAAGGTTCTTAAAGCTGCAGTCTGTAACTTTTGACACTCAAGCAGTTAATATACAGAACAGTATGCGTCTTGCAGAAGGACATTGTAGCCGGAGCTACTTCTCTCTGTTTTCATCTATGACGAATCACACAGTTACTGGACTACTCCGCAGCGGTTCCTCCAGGACCAGTCTGAAATAGTCCGAATATAAAACCGTATCATAGGTGTACCGTAGTGATTCAGGATAAGCCAAACAAAAAAAAACACTGTTTGGAAAATGGATTCATGATGTACTCGCTCATATTAATTTTGTACATTTTGACAAGAGGTGTTTAATACTGTACTTCTTGAGTTACGTCCATTCAAACTTTAGGAGAAAAGGTGAAAAGTGCTTTCTCCCATTTTTGAATGGTCACCATTGGTAAACAATGCAACAAAGATTGCTGAAGTCAACAGATTTAACCAATAGACATACTGACCTCTGTGTAAAAATACCCCCCCTTCCTCTACAAAATAGTGTATTACTCAGTAAATATTCATCCATGACATTTACTATTTTTGATTTCATTGCTATTTATTAACATGGAATTACCCTTACTGTATTTATTTATTAATCTGCCAAGTAATAAGTGAGATAATGTACAGCCAGTTTGTCATTACTGAAAACATACCCCTACAGGGTGATCAAGTAATCCTGTGTAATCCTATGAGTCTCACTATAAATTATGCCATACATAACTTATGCAATTATTTGTAAGAAAAAAAAACACAATGCACATGAAAACAGCACAGAAAAGGTCCTCGGACCACACACACGTGCTAATATTAGCTTGAACTACCTTTGACCCTTGCTTAAGTCCACACAGAAAGTGTTGAGAGCTATTAAGCAGCAGAATGAGTTTCGTCTCATGCTGTGTGGTAGATTGACCTACTCTTCAGTTTGTTTTATCACAGTATATACTGAGACCGTTTGGCACTGAGGTTCACATAATAGAAGTATAAATTAAATATTATGATGGTTCAGGACCCGTACCTGGACCATTAAGAAGAAAACCAAGCTCTTCACAGAGTAACAGCCCTACAGAAGTGTTTTCAACAACTCATATAAAAGAATAGGCCAAAATCATGCCAGCGAGATTTGATGCATATTCATAGGTATAGGGTTATTACTATATAGCTTAATGAGTATTAAAGTACAATAGAAATATACACTATAAATATTTTAAACTTTGCATTTTACAAAAAAAACATTTTAGTCTTTCTTCTTCAAAACTTCATGTTGAATTTATGAAATGTTGTGTTGTATTAGCTATTTCTTTGTCCATTATTTTATGATATTTACTAGCAATTTGGGGAAAGTGAAACACTCATTTTTACAGCGTATCCAGGGCAGCATTAATAATAATACATTGTATTTATTAATAAAATAATTATAAAAATATATATTTTAAAAGGATAAATTATTAATATTCGTCGGCATCTTGCAATTTCTCAATAATGATGTTATTAAAGAATTAAGCGTTAACAAGAATATCTGAAAAATATATACTGTATATACACACAAACACACACTAATATTACAATATCAATACATTAAAAACTTCTGGAATTGAAACTTTAGACTAACATTTTTATTTCAAAAGTTGTCACAAAAATGTGCATGTTACTTTTACCATTGGATACTTATGTATATTAATGCAATTATTTGATTCAGTTAACAAAACTGTATGCATTTACTGTATATTTATATATGCCATTGCTACTGAGATCATGCACACATATGTCACTGCGAAAATGTCAAGATATGGCATAAACGGTCCGCTGGATTTAATGTTGGAGTGCTTACATCAAACTACCTCTCTTAACCTTTGCAGTGGCCTTGTAACATGAGGTCTTGTGAGTGTTGCAGGCCTTGCGTCACCTCTCTCTCTCATAATGAGAAAATGGTCTTCAGGAGATCAATGCTTCCCTTGAACTGCATGAAAAGCTTTAATGGTTTATCAGTGCAAGATAAAGTAATCAATAGAGCTGGAGTTAAATGGAGGCCGTATATTCTTTCATCTGATCACAGGTGATGAGAAGGTCTTGTGCCCGTATAATCACACCTCTCGAGAGGACCCCATTAACTTCCCCATGCTCCATGCTCTTTAACATTTTCATAAGCTACTCAAAAAGTTGCTGACGATGCTTTGCCATTTAAAGAAACGGCGGCTTTCCCCATAGCAAAGTCAAACACGCCATCAATTCCCAACTGTTGCAGAGCAGACAAAATGTTTGACTTGGCACAAAAGTGGGCGATCTGAAAAAATGATCATATTTACATATGATTACAAAATGCAATGTCAAAGTATTTATATCATATTTTACCCTACATCAGTTTAAATAATAAAATACATCTGCAGCCATCCGATGCCCTCCAGTACACTTTTCACAGAAGTAGTAATGTTTTGTGTAAGAAAATTGAAGTATGTATATTTAAAAATGTTTATATACAATTATTTTAATAGTTTGGTAGTCTTTAAAATAATAAAAACTAACAACCGTATCAACATGTAAAATTAACTTATTTAAGATATTGTTTTTGTTATTTATCTTTTTAAAATAAAGTTTTAAATCCTTTTAAAGAGACAATCCTAACCTTGAGTTTTAATCAATTTATTATGATTTATTTATTCACGATGACATGTGTCACGAATCCGGTCTTTGACCTTCCGCCCGATAGCCACCAGAGGTCACCGTTCCATTGAATTGACTCATGCACTACACTACTGTTGCACATCACCTACAGACTACAATTCCCATCATCCACTGCACTGACCACACACAAACACACACAGCTGATTGCACTGATCACACAGCTTACTTAAACCATGGATATCCTTAGTCAGATCGCCGAGTATTGTTTAGCATTCTCCTAGTGTTAGCTACTTATCAAGACTTTCTTTCTTTGTTTTTGTGTTCAGTCTCCTGTTTTGTTCTGCGTTTTTCATTCTCCGAGTGTTAGCTGCTTTATGGAGCCATTCCTAGTTTCCGTTTCTTATTTTAGTTTAAGTCTAGTCTTTTTCGTGTTGCCTTGTTGTCTGGTTCCTGACCTCTGCCTTGTGTATTGGGTTAACCCTTTGCCTTCCGTTTGGATTCTGTTTAATCCTGCCTGGACCTTTGCTTGTGCACCTGGATTACGCCTCTTGTCAAGCCTTCTGGATATTGTTCGCCGATCAAAGACCACGCTCGTTTACTTGAGTGCTCATCTGCCTTGCCCTCAATATACCTGTTTGCCATTTGTTTGACCCTGCCTGTGTTTTTGACCATGTCAATTAATACAAGCGTGCACATGGATCCGCACGCCTCACGTGTAGTTTGCCCTGTTACAATATGAATAATACATTTATGATCATTTTCTTTCATTTTTGTAATTTTATGTTATTCACCAGTAGGCAAATATTTGTTTTAATTACAATTTATATATACACATACACACACACACACACACACACAAATAACAATTAAGAAATAAAAATAATTATGTTAATTTATTTCACAAACTAAATATTTGATAAAAAAAATTATTCACTGAAACCGATTTAACAGATTCACAGAAATGAATCAAATTTACCAACTTTACCACTTAAACACTACTATATTAAATCATATATTTTTTTCAATTCACAAATTAGTGTAATGGTACATTCATTCCCATGGAATCTCAGAAATGTGCATTTCAAAACCACAACATGATTAGACCACAAATCTCATATCAAAAATCCCATATCAAAGGCTTATTTAGCAGCTGCTATTTCGAGAAAACAATCACACAACAGCTGATCATGTTCTTAAATAATTACTGCAAATAAACAAAATAAGTGTGAAAATATTCAAAGATGACATTCCAGAAGCAATGATGATTTTGCAGCAAGCGTGAAGACAATATCACCTCTAAATAAACGCTAATTCAATATCGTACATATTTATGCAAATGAGCGCATGTGTGAGACCTGCTGAAAGATGATGAGGGCTTGAATCATACACACGAGGCTTTTGTTGAATGAGAGATAGTTCTTCTCTGAATCACTGAACTGTCTAATTGCATTAGCCCCTTAAATGCTGAAATCTAAACAAGAGCGCTGAACGCCTCGTTTGGCAGATAGAAGTAGTACAGCACCCATGTTCAAACGAGGGCAGTGAGTCAGCGAACGACAGACCGACCCACATCATTAGAGTCCAGCTGCCTCCACAACAACAGATCTGACACGGGGGTCATGGGCAGTTCCTCACAAACTACTGCAAATCTACCTGCCATGATTGGTACAAGAAATGTGAATAGGCCAACAGGAATATTACCATTACGTCTTGATCACACTGATAAAGACCAGATCGTAATATTGGATTTAATACAAAATTGCTTTCAATGTGGGACATCTAATTAGAACATACAACAAAGGGTCAGTTGTAACTAAAAATGGAACAGTCATTTTCACAAGTCATTTACATTACTTGAAATAATAATAATAATAATAATAATGTACATTAAATAAAATTTTAATGAAAACTAAAAAAATATTCAAATTATTAATACAAATTATAATCTCGTTGGGGCAATTGTCAAATAGATGCTGACTCAAAGTAAATTACTAAATGTAACAATAATTTAATATTAAAATATGGTCATTAATATCACTGAATATTGAATATTATAGATACAATCATGTTCAAGCAGGGAGAGAACTTTACTGCGAATGTGCTTGAATTGAAGATATCGCACCTAGAATTAAAACCAAGAGAATTTATATGGAATAGTTTATATGTATGCCCTTAATTTGGACTCTAATTTTTATTTCTCACAATTGTGACTTAAAAAACTAAAAGTGGCATTATTGCTGATAACATGACACTCACAAGTAACTTTATTGCTCTCAATCTTATTCCTCACAGTTGTACCTTTATTTTTCATAATTGTGACAGAACATATATCTCGTAATCACAACTTTATCTTACATAATGTGACACGATAACTCACAATATGACTTAAATCTCAGAGTTCCAAGTATATTTCTCATAATTGTGACAGAACATATATCTCGTAATCACAACTTTATCTTACATAATGTGACACGATAACTCACAATATGACTTAAATCTCACAGTTCCAAGTATATTTCTCATAATTGTGACAGTATTTCTAATAATCACAATAATATTGTGTGACTATTTCTCAAATGTGAATTTATATGAAAGATTTTGCCTTCATTTCTCAAAAATGTGACAACAGAACTTGCAATGACTTTTATGAAGTAATGACAGTTTTTCTTACTTCTTCCATATTCAGGTTGCCCTCCATCCAATGCCAAGCTCTATAGAATACTGGAATGTTAAAGATTTACATGCTTGGGAGGAGTTTCAGAAATAAAACTTTAATAGAGTTCTCACTAAGTGCCTCAGCGGCAGTAAAACGCATCCGTCTTGTGGGCTCATAAGGCCTTTTTGTTAACCCACTTACATTAGACAATCTTTTTTTATCCCAACATTTTAGTGAGTTTGTACTTTCACGTCCTGCGAGCACAATGAATTAAAGCACTTTATGACTTACTGGCCCGGGCTATACATCCGAATCAATTTTCATGGAAGTGCCAAAGAGATTAGTAATGATGTGTGTGCAAGTCTATCATGAAGATTTAATCCATCAGTCATAGATCTTGAATATCCTAAAGACTTTATGGGACTTAACAAGATCTGTGCGTTTTGGCTGCATTTTTACATGTTAAGTGTTTCAGCTTGAGCGGCTCACTGCATCCTACAGCACACACTTTATATATGCAGTTATCATGAGTAAAAGAGCAATGCTAATGAGTCAAATGTTAAGACAAGCCACAGTATACTGAGTATGTAGTGCAGTGCAGTACTAGACTCAGCATAAAATCTGGAGCACTTTAGGATTTATTCGGACTGAGAATCACCTGCTTATAATCAAACATCATTGTGACAAAATAAATCATGCTAGTTTGTAGATGTATCATAGTATTGCATGTGATTCAATAAAACACTGTGGTCTGTAAAATAACTGTAGGAAACTTCTTCCTATTTAGTTACAAAATGCCATGTAGTCAGATTTATGATCAAATGACTCTTACTGAGGGACACTCGGCATGATCAGTGTAGTCTGGTTCTCAAATGAACCACCTATGAGCCAGTTCTTCCTTTAGCTCTAAGAAATAACATTTGTTAAACGCAAAAGTTGAACCAGAATATACATTACTTGAAGTTGTATATTTTAATTTTTTTACATTTCGTGTATTACTTGTTTTTTTTACAAGTATACACAAAAAACTGTCATCAAGTATCAAATAGATAATTTAATGTTTGAATTTAATTTTATATTTACTATTCTTTTACACACACACACACACACACACACACACACACACACACACACACACACACACACACACACACACACACACACACACACACACACATAAATAAAGGGCTACTTTTTTACCAAAAGACTCAAACATTGGATATGGTTGTTGAAATGAAAGAAAGAACCTCTCTTTATTTGATTGTTTGTATCCAGTATGTTGGCTACCGGATAAACTATTATCATTCATATAACCTCTTAAACAACAGCCTAAATATACATATATATATATATATATATATATATATGTTACTGTGAAATGCTGTATGCTGGCTAACTGAAGTCGTTGAACCAACAAAGATAAAAAGCAGATGATTTGACTGTATCTGAATCACGGCTACTAGAACAAGTTTTGTGGTTTGTGATGAATTTGAAACTTTTCTATAAATAATCAGTGGAGAGAAAGGACTGGGGTGTCTGCAGAACTAATGCACAGCGCTGGGTGGCCAGCAGCGCCAGGCTAACGTGACGGACTCCGAGCGGCTGATTAACATGCTCACGCAGCGGGGAGTGAGATTCCAGCCTCAGGCGTTAAGCTCCTGACAGCGGGGGATCCACAGAAGAGGGTCTGTAAATTAAGAACACCCCACCTCCTCGCTTTGAGCCCAATATTGACAGATCTGAACAATACTAGCTCAGGTTTCCGGGTTGGACTCCAAGAGCTCAAAATAGCCATGGGAGATTTGCTGATCTATTATGCATGCACAATAATAAGTCAGTGAGGAGAGCAGAAATGAACGATTCAATATTTCAAGCATATTATGTGGACATGGGGTGGACATAAATGAATAGCAAAATATGTTGCTAATTATACCTGGCTTTATTATTCTAATTAGCACATACGATTATATGAACTAATGTATTCAGGATTTGAGCATAATATCAATTGTTTAATGATTATTAAATATCAGTTTTATATATGCATGATGAGTTAGTATGATCTTTCCATCTCATCGAGCCATATTTAAAATCAGGAGGTACCGGTGTCATCCAAAAAGTCACGGATTACATCTAATTCCAGATTTTGATTCAACATCCAGGATTAAAAAGACTAGAGGACACGTAAACGCATTCACAACATGAAGATCAGATCAGATCCTCTCTACGGCCCATTCACCAAATGATTTATTTCTAAGAGTGAATGTCACAAATCTACTGGGAAATTATGGCACTAGGGTAGAAGGACATTGTGTCATAATACGAACTAGATTTTTACTTTGTAATACCAACCAAATAATTATATAAATAAATAAAAATAATAAATAAAGAAAATGTAAAAATCTTTATATTTTAATACAAAAATAAAATAAAAATAATAAATATAGATAAATACAAATCAGTTGCTGCGTTAAATGTTTAAGCATAAACAAATTGACTGTACATTTGAACTTAAATTATATTAAATTGACTTAAAAGTGAAAGTTGAAAAGAGTTGAAAAGTTAAAGTAATGTGGAAAGAAAGAAAGAAAGAAAGAAAGAAAGAAAGAAAGAAAGAAAGAAAGAAAGAAAGATTGTTCAGAAGACAAAAACTTGTATGAATTGTATCACATAGAAAAGTGTGAGTGAACAGAATTATATTAGAATTATATTAGTTTAATTTTATAGTTTTTTACACTATTTGTTACACTATTTTTGCACTAATAACAGAACCTTCATGCCATTTGTCAAAACATGAGCCAAAGCTCTTTTGTTCATTGAACTAAAATCACTGGTTCAAAATAACATTTTGAAATAACTTAACATCAAAGTATTACTGTTTCAAAATGTAGCTCTGATACAACTGCTCAAAATGCTATGTAACTGTTGCATTACTCTTGAAGCATAATTTTATGGAAAACTTTGAACAACATTACGAAAGTGAAGCAACTGAGGACTGAGTATGTTCAGGTATGATCAGTTTCAAGATGCCTGTTGTTGGGAGAGAAAGAAAATCCCCTAAATTCTATATGATTGTTATCAGTATGTGTTTTTCCTACATTAAATGTCTTTTTAGAGGGTCATATAGTACGACGCTGATGAAAACCATTGATGTTTTTTGGGTGAGGCAGGCCAAGAGATGGAGGAGAGTTTGAGAGCCCAGCGGTTGAGAGGGACCTAGAACGATGTTCTCTGCGGGGTAGAGGTCTGCACGGGCTCAAAACTGAAGCCCGAACCCGGGCCGTACCCGAGATCGTCTGACCCGACCCGACCCGACCCGACCCGAGCAGCACAGTTAAATTTAGAGCCCGAACCCGACCCGAAATCCCCCCCCCCGCCCCCCGCCCCACAGCGAATAACAAAAAAAGGAAAAAGGTTGCATTTCACGATTGCATGCAAAGAAACGGATTAATCAAGGCTCTGCCATTTCACAAACATTTACCAGTTATGAAAGTTTGTGAACATACATTCTGCCGAGTTTATGAATTTTTTATGGACAAGAAGATGATGACCGTGCAAATTATGGTCATTTTTTGTCAGTTAAGGCTCGTAGCATTCTGTCTACTTTAAATCAGACATAAGCTCTTAAATAAGATTGTATTTATTTGAATGAATTAATCATTTATTGAGAGAGAGAGAGAGAGAGAGAGAGAGAGAGAGAGAGAGCGAGCGAGCGAGAGACCGAGGAAAGTTGCGTGCATGTGAACCTGCGTCTCATGTCTCTCTCTCTAAAGCAATGAGGCTTAGTTACTTCAAAAACAGCGATTTTACCGCCTCATTGCAGATAAATATAATGTTGTGACTTGCGAGTCAGTAGCCTGTCGAAGCTATTTTACTAATAAAAGTGTCCGTGATGTTTGTGCGCGATCTCTGATATGTGTGTGCGTGCGTCTATGAAAGCAGCGAAGCCTCTGCATATAGTTTTGGTTTAGCTACAAACCCGAACCCGACCCGAGCCCGAGGCTATCCACTAAACATTAACCCGAAACCCGACCCGAACCCGCGGGTCCCGAAATACTTTCGGGTTTGGTCGGGTTTCGGGTTAATGTTTAGTGGATAGCCTCGGGCTCGGGTCGGGTTCGGGTTTGTAGCTAAACCTCTACTGCGGGGCCTGACCACCCCCCCACTGAATGTGATTTTGAGGAGACCCCGTAGTAAAATCAGTGCAATGGGCCCTGATTTCCTAGCGACAGCACTGAGAGCAATCACGGTTTCAGGCCCTTCCACAGTTTATCACCTTGTATTTATTTGAGGTGGAAGGCTTTCAATAGACTCCTAACAAACAAGTCCCTCTTCTCCAGGCCATAGATGATGCCTGCAATGTCCAATGTCAGGCCTGTATTTGCCATACCAGAAGATTTTTTTCTTTAGCTAATGAAATCCATTTTCCATTATGATGTGGATGAGAACCCGTGGCCAAACCCACAAGACATGGTTGATAAAAACATAGAAGTGCAGTGAGGGACACTCTAGTTGACATTTTACTGTAGGCCTACTGTAGATTTATCCTTTTTTTATTATCTAAAGTTTTTTTTTAAAACCTGTTGGGAGTTGATTATTTCATCAATAATTTTCACATTTTGATTAATGATTCCAGTGTCTGTACCTTTTCTCTCTAGTCTATTACAACAATGTATGGATGTGTAGAACCATAATGAAAGCTGCATCATATTTCTTGAACAACTATATGTATTGATTGAACTAACAACTAAACAGTGAAACTATGGGTATATTGTGTGTGGGTGATTTAAAGTAATGTTCCAATGATATTTCATAATACATTAGTATTTTGAACCAATGCTTCTGTAAATGCAAGGCTTCTTTAAAGATATGAAAGCAATATGCAAAGTTTTGAACATTGGACAGCCTGTGTTACAAATGAGTTTTGTGTCTAGAGTTTTGAAAAAGGACATGAAGGTTCTGTTATTAGTGCAAAAAGGTGATGGTAAAAAACTGTAAATGTGTCAAATGTATCTGTAAATATAATTTAACCATAAAATCTGAGCCAGTGCAGTGTGTATAAACTATTTCACTGATACAGCTCTTCATTAAGGAGGGCCAATATCTGACAGTGAAACAAATTTAAATAAATTAAAATCCAGGCCATATACATTTTAATTTCTAGGTCAATTCATAATGTCGGTGTAATAATTTTTTTTGTAAATTATGCTTTGTTTGCATGTACGTACGTGTGTGTGTGTGTGTGTGTGCGTGTGCGTGTGCGTGTGCGTGTGCGCGTGTGCGCGTGCGCGTGTGTGTGTGTGTGCGTGTGTGTGTAAAATAAACAGTAAACGTCTGTAGATTTACTATAATAAAATAAAGTATATTTATGAGGTTACATTATTATATACATCATGACCAATTACAACCTGAAATATAATCATATTTGCTTCCAGTAGGCCATTATAAATTGAAAAAAGAAGAATAAAGTAATACGTTTCTTTCATTCACCCTTATGTTCTCACTATCAGACAGCATGAGTTGAATATAAAGGCTT
Organism: Gymnocypris eckloni scoliostomus; assembly: GCA_027564155.1. Lineage (NCBI taxonomy): Eukaryota > Metazoa > Chordata > Actinopteri > Cypriniformes > Cyprinidae > Gymnocypris > Gymnocypris eckloni. Next base: position 26,792,831 of record CM050420.1, on the reverse strand, counting down.
TGTGGAATATGAATACAATAATCAGGCATGACATTGTCAGCACACAATGTTTATTCAGATGCTCAACAGAGATGAAACATGTCAAGAATGTGTCAACCGACTTGACAAAGTGCCTATTATTGAGTGTAAAATTTCATTTTTCTCTCTTTTTCTATGTAAAGCTTTTAGCTCTGATTGAAGATTAAAAGCATGTGCCGTGGCAGAATGTTTTCAGCTTTTGGGCTTTGATGAGTCGCATAGACATTGTATACCGCAGTACAATCACGTTTTTATACTGAGCAGGTGCATTTGGAGTCGATGTACTATGACAGCATTCTGAATTTAAGAGCTATTGAATACAGTATTGACCATGATATTTCAAAACTAATGGCAGCTGCTCCTTTTGAAGAATTTCTCGAGATAAACATTTTTTCACAAGAAAATACATTTTCAATTTTTCTTCTACTTTTCAAAACTTCACATTTTATTAATTGTTACTTGTTGTTTATTTTATTTTTACTATCATAATTATTTTAATAGCAATTTGTGGATATTGTTTCAAAGGAAATTCTACAACAATTTTTTTAAGTGTAGTTTTGAAATCTAAATTTCACTTTCTGATCACAATTTACTATAATAGTTTTAGTTGGTATTTTGAATCCCTTTTATTTTTATTCATTTTTTTCTGTTCAATTGTTTACATTTTTTGGTTGCTTTTTATATAAAATCCTATATTAGCAAATGTATTTATTTAGCTTTTAATCTTAGTTATTTATCTACATCAAGTTGAACTAAATTTAAATGAGAAATTTAGCTTTCACAGCTAGTAAATAAATTAATTAATTTCAGTTAATTATTTTTACAAAAAATATGTTTTTTATGGTTTGAATTTTAGTTTTAACACTGCTTACTCACGGTCAAAACGAATAAATGAATGCATACATATATTACATACATTTTCTAATTATAATTTATAATACATTTTCAAAATATAATTTATAATAATAATCATAAACTGTATATATAATAATGTTTATTTCAATAACTGTACTACTTATAGAAGTGACTGAACCACAAACGCTGTCTTTTGTATTACGATGAATAGATTCATAATTTTCCTACGCTAAAGTCATTCACACCAGCATGACAAAACACATTATCTCAAAGCATTTGGTCATCACTGAAAGCTGAGTGTTAATGGTTGTGACACACTTAGAATGTGGGCATAATGCCTTTGGGCCGAGACTAACTTCTCTGATGACGTCAGTCGTGTCCAAGAGATGCGACACATCTCCAGATGTTCAACATCACACAAATTGAAGAGGACAGCGAGCGTAAAGTATCACAAAGACCCGGTGTGGTCTAGACCATGAGATAAATTAGACCTCTTTTGACATCATATTTAAAAAAGAAAAAGTAATGCTTCTGTGAAAACACATTGACAGACGTTCAGCACAAAGTTCAGAGTACAAAAGCTACTAACTTAAAGGTGAATTCTGTCATTTTTCCTCTCAATAAAACGTTTAATGAGCCATACAAAGTAGTCTAAAAAAATTGACCCACCCTTAGTCAAGATATAGATGAGTTTGTTTCTTCATCAAAACAGCTTTGGAGAAATGTAGTATTACATTATTTGCTCACCAATGGATCCTTTGTAGTGAATGGGTGCCGTCATCTTGTCTAAATCAGGAGAGAAATATGCACAAATCAAGCATAGTTTACACTCAAAAACAGTTTAAAACAAATATGTGGGTGGATTTTGATGTGAGAGGAAAACAGGGGATGGACGTTTTCACTGGATGAAGCATTGTTATCGATTATATATTCTGGCCAGAAACAACGGTTTAGGAGTTAAAACACCATAATGATGGATTTGTTTCTCACAAACAAATAACTGTTCACTTCACAAGACACTAATTGATGGACTGGAGTGGTTTTGATTACTCCTGATGATTTTACCACACCCATTCACTGCAGAGGATTCATTGGTGAGCATGTGAGGGTGAGGACATTCTCAGCGGACTATTACTTTAAGTATTTACCATCACAACGATGAGTTACACATGGACAAACACCAGTCATTTTCTAGCATCAACAGCTGCATTAAACAACATGCCATTATAACTACATCAGGGTATGCAGAATATGCAGATTATGCAGATGTGCACATTATCATACTTATATTACACAGCAGTGACGTGGCATGACCCTCCACTTTCAGAAGAGCACAAGGAGCACTGACACCCACACACAGACGCCTACAGGGAGCAAGGGTATTAATAAAGGAGCATGAATATGTTTGAGAGTCATAAATCCAATAGACTGGGAGCTCTCGAGACCTACAGAGCCTGTAAATCTAATGATGGATGCACAGAGAGAGTTTTCACTCCCTTCAGCCCCTGAGTCAGCAGCTGCTCAGCCTCACAAGCAAAATGCGAACGAGAGCGGGACATACATCAAAACTAAGGTCACCCGTGTGACTGAAGCACTCCATGTCATCTCAAGCGGAGACTCTGGAAAGAGCCGGTGGGTTCTTGAGAAGCCGATGGCACTGGCAAATCAGCCCGTGAATGATGCCCTGGGATTTTAGGACCAAATTTCAAGTGAGAGAGAAACAATGTTCACAACCTAGTGAACCGCTTATTTAGACTGCATTTTAATGCTGATTTAAGCAACACTAGCCATTCTGGAACTTCTACCACACTTAGCCAATCAATTAGCCTATGTACATCCTCTCTATGGAACAACGGAATCTGAAATAGTTTTAACTACACTGATCTGCTTAAACTATCACACACTTTCTGCTTCCTATATGTAGGAACACATATTGACACAGATGATTGACAGGCAGAAAACAACATCTAACCAAAGAATTTCTGCAAAACTGTCAGAAACCGTCTCAGGAAGCTCATCTGCATGCTCGTCGTCCTCATCGGGGTCTCGACCTGACTGCAGTTCGTCATCGTAATCGACTTGAGTGGGCAAATGCTCACATTCGATGGCGTATGGCACTTTGGAAAGGTGTTCTCTTCATGGATGAATCCTGGTTTTCACTGTACAGGGCAGATGGCAGACAGTGTGTATGGCGTCGTGTGGGTGAGCGGTTTGCTGATGTCAACATTGTGGATCGAGTGGCCCATGGTGGCGGTGGGGTTATGGTATGGGCAGGTGTATGTTATGGAAAATTAACACAGGGGCATTTTATTGATGGCATTTTGAATGCACAGAGTTACCGTGACGAGATCCTGAGGCCCATTGTTGTGCCATTCATCCGCGACCATCACCTCATGTTGCAGCATAATAATGCACGGCCCCATGTTACAAGGATCTGTACAGAATTCCTGGAAGCTGAAAACATCCCAGTTTTTGCTAGCGTACTCACCGGATATGTCACCCATTGAGCATGTTTGGGATGCTCTGGATCGGCGTATACGACAGCGTGTTCCAGTTCCTGACAATATCCAGCAACTTTGCACAGCCAACATTCCACAGGCCACAACCAACACCCTGATCAACTCTATGCGAAGGAGATGTGTTGCACTGCATGAGGCAAATGGTGGTCACACCAGATACTGACTGGTTTTCGGATAAAAAAAAGCATAATACTGCTCCAGTAGGAGCATTCACTGAAGTAATGACCTAATTGAAAAACCCAAGGATTGAACTTAAAACCAACGCTGGGACAGAGAGTAAACTGTGGGATCGGTTTGATCTAAAGTTAGGAGCATGGGGAGCATGGTTAGCTAAAATAAGGAATTAGGGAGAAAGGATATTTTTACTCCTCCCTAGTCAAGGGTGGGGGGAGAAGTTTGGTCCTGATACTCCACCAAAGTGCTGTTGCATAATCTGGTCATTGGTGATAAGACTGTGTGACTTCATTTAGTCGCTAGGTAGTGAAAACTGATGAGACTGAATTATGAAACAGCACTCTGGGTAAAGACAAGTAAAGGTAAGACTTAGTAAGTCTCAAAGGGGGGAATGACGAAGAGTTTTATTAATCAAAATATAAATTATTAGAATATAATCAATGTGAATATAGCTATTTATGTATCAACTTATCCTAATGTTATAATCACGTGTGTTTGCCTGCATGTATAGAAATCTGTATGAGAAGTGTAGACATAGAGGGAAGCTGCTTGTCATGTTTTTCCTTTTGGGAAAATATATAATGGGGCCCTTATTTTCAGGGAACATAAAATTAAGGTCTCCTGACTGTATCGTGATCCCATATCCCATATACTGTATAGAACACTCCTAGAGAAAAGACTCTATAAAGAGGATACAGAAAGAAATTCGGGAGATTTCTCTGCAGGGTTTTCTCGGCTTTATTGTCTCTGAAAATAAAGCCTATCTTCTGGCATCAAAACCCCAAGACTTCAAGAGTAATTCTTCATAGAATAGGCTTACTTCTGTGAGGTACTGTAAATAATACTAAAACAGCATTGCCGATCTCTATTAAATCAACTATCAAGAAGCATGAATGAAATACCTTATATAAATAATATTTCATATTAAAATATAAAGGATGCACAAGCAGTGTCCTTCATGTAGAAATCAATGCATTGTCATGAACTTAGAGAAAGAAAGAAAAACATGATGGAAGGCGAGTGCCGAGAAATGTTGATTACAAATATATATAGTTGATATTTTATTCAATGCCAACAGATAGCCAAAAATAGCTCAATACAATAAAAAATAGACCATTTTATTTGTGTGCTCTACATTATTATAAGAGTGTTAGTTTAGCAAGATCCATATTTGTAATCTGAGTCAGGGTCTCTTGTGCAAAGCACTGTTTGTGTAGCGTGCAGAAGACAGCTGCCTATTTAGACAGCAATGCAGCTCACTATGTTTTAGAGCAGCACTATAGAGTTAGTGACTGGGTGTCAGAGAGAGTGTATGGAAGTGAACAAGACAGAGGACTGACATTAATGATGTAATTAACACAGATAACTACAAGCTTTGCTCTGGAGAACCGTGTGTTGTTTGTTGAAGCCCAGTCTTCTGCTCAGGAGCTAAAAATATCCTCGGCAGCAGGGTAGAAGGGACATACAGTATGCCAGAGCAATGAAGCTGCGCTCCTGCTCGCCGTCTGCAGTCCCACATGTCAACTCATGCCTGCTTCACAGACGGGATGTGTGACATCAGTGACTGAGTGAATCAGACAATGAGAGTCATGAGTCAGGCAGAACTCGTCAGACGCTGCACAGATGCACGGCCAAGCTCTCCTGAAATATCACCGAGACAAGCCACAAACAAATATCCTCAAATACATTCAGAACAGTCAGCTAGACATGCAGCTGATTCCCAACGAACACGTTACACATAGCGACACACACTTAATTGTGTTCCTGTGGCTCAGTGGTAGAGCATTGCGTTAGCAGCGCAGATGTTGTGGGTTCAATTCCCAGGGAACACACATACTGACAAAAAATGTATAACCTCAATGTAATGTAAGTCGCTTTGGATAAAAGCGTCTGATAAATGCATAAATGTAAATGTAATTGGTATCTAAGGTTCAATAAATCTGTGGAAACTTTCCACATCACAAAATGTTCTTATAGTGAAAAAAAAGTTATTCATACTAAGATATACCTTTTTTTTTGAAGAAAAAGAAGAAGAAGAAAGATTGAAGACCAGATCCAGTTTGGGTAATTTGCTAAATATACATTGTCAAAAGTGAAACTTTTTTCAAAATGTATTTCAGGGGTAAGAAAAAAATGTCTAATCTTAAAGACGCCTTATAAGCAAGTGATCAGATCTAGATTCATAAAAAAATAATGTAATTTAAATTAATTAAAATAAAATAAAATAAATATTTTTTATGAACATTATAAAAAAAAATGATGATTGTTTTTCAAATTTGTTAAATGTTCAAACATGTTACAGACAACAAAGTGTTTCTTCAAATGTGACATTTGAATTATATGTATTTTCTTGGATTTTAATTTATGAGAGTAAAATATATTTTTTAATGCTTTAAACATATATATTTGTAAAAAGCTATATCAATACAAAAAAGGGCCAAACATATATTTCAGAGAACATTCATTCATTCATTCATTCCCCTGAAAATCATATTAAGGTTTTCCTGCAAAAAAAGCAATCATAAATGAGTTTTTCATGTTCACACTTATTTTATTGTTCACAGTTTATTTTCAAAAAGACAAAAGCAGAATGAAGATGGTATTGAAACTGCTAGTGCACCACTATGCTGCTATTGCAGCAGATTTTGCAGATTTCATGTGTACTTGTGAATTACTTCACAATTCAATTGTATTTACTACACGTAATGGTTCTATGAGGCACTGTACATTCAAAAATCCTTGAATTTGAACTCTATGTACAAATGAACCAACTTCCTCCTCATTACCAAACTATAACAGGGAAAGATGGGTTATGAAATGCTTAATTAGAACCCTGTGGACAAAGTTCACAAGTTCAGAACCATTTTTAACTTATGTTCTGCAACCTACAAGTTTTCAAAGTACATTGGACTTTTTTCATGAAATGACCTCTTTAATATTACTGACATTAATATTTTGAGGAAAACTGGGTCAGGGATTGTTTTTGTAACCGTGCTGTGCTATAATATAACTCGGTTCCCCTGCTGGCAGTGTAGGCTGGCCTTTTCCTTCCCTGATCATTAGATACATTTACTTACACTGGGTCACTAGTGCTTGAGCAGCATGAGACGCGGCTTAATGTAGCCAGCTGGCACTGCGGCATTAGAAAAATGATACAGAGCAAAGAAGCATGAACTAGACTGCAGTTTAGAACATATAAAGTAATCAAAGAAAACAAATACGTGCCATTTAAATGACAGTGATGGATGGAATTGATTTCTCTATAATGAGGCCAAAATGTGTAATAGCTATTTGTTGTGGAGTGTATTTGGTCTCCATGTGTCTAGTGTGTCTACTGCTTCCATGTGCTTTATGTACACTTAATTAAAATATATTAGTATTGCTGCCTTATATTTTTAACTCTTTGATCCATCCATGAGTGACACTAAAGACTGGAAAATGCTGCTGAAAATTCAGCTTCGCCTCACATTAATAAATTCCTTTTTGAAAAATATATTAATATAAAATTAAAATTAAAAAATAGTTGTTTTAAATTGTAATACTGTTTCTCGACACTGCTGTTTTTGCTGTATTTTCACAGTCCGAAAAAAAAACCACTTAATTATTTAGCATTGCATCACTTGCTCAATAATGGATCCTCTGCAGTGAATGGGTGCCGTCAAAATGAGAGTCCATCAAGCTGATAAAACATCAAAATAATCCACAAGTAATCCACAATACTCCAAACAATCAGTTAATGTCTTGTGAAGTGCAAAGTTGCGTGTTTGTATGAAACACGCATCATTAAGATGTTTTTATTTTCTAAGATGTTTATGTTTTAAGGATAGTCCTATATCCTTAATATTTCTTCCTCCAGTGAAAATGTCTGATTTAGAAGAGAAATTTGCACATACCAAACACTGTTTTCAACCCCAAAAATAATAAATAATAATAAAATAAACTGTTCAAAACAGTTTAAAAAAAATGAATTGGTAGATGTTGATTTGAGAGGACAATAGGGAGATGGAAATTTGAGATGGACATGGTGAGTTATTGTGGATTATGGACTCTTATTTTGGTCAAAAACAAAGGTTTACAGTTAAAAGGTCTTATTGATGGATTTGTTTCTTGAAAAAACACAGCTTTTCTGTTGACAAGACATAATTGATGGACTGGAGTGGTGTGGAATATTTGTGGATCATTGAGATGTTTTTATCAGCTGTTTGGACTCTTGTTCTGACGGCACCCATTCATTGCAGAAGGTCCATTGGCGATCTACAGTTCTCAAAATATATTCCAACGAAGAAACAGATTTATCAAATGTTCATGTTTAGGTGAACTATTCCTGCCATGTGTCAGATAGTCAAAATGAGTCAAATTAGAATATGTATTAGAGTAGCTTCATCTGTGGCTATTTTTAAGTCTAAATTAAAAACCTATCTAACCTACCTTTTTATTTTCTTTGTGTTAATGCTGTTTTTAGCTATTCTATTGTAAATCACATTGGTCACCTAGTAAATAGAGCTATATAAATGAAATTGCCATTGCCATTGCCAAATCATGTAGGCCTATGCTTGCATTTACAAATAATACAATTGTTTTAATTGTATTATTAGTCAGTATAGTGGATGACTCATTACCTAAGGGAATAATGTGCTCATTTCCCCTTCACTAATTTCATAATAGGTCATCTAAGAGTAGAACAGACTTGCAGATACTTCAGGAAAGTAGGATACTTCCCCTGCATTTCCATGTGTTCCCTTGGGTTTTAACAAGGTGGAAGATCTTCTAAAGTGTGAAGAGAAAACAGCACTTCTGGACTCATTAATCACAAAACACTAAAATAGCCGCTTTGATCTATTAGGTGTTGATATATTATATGTATTAATATATTTTCTCTTTTCTTTTTGATTCTCCTGCTTGTTCTGTATGATCATATCAAGGCCAGAGTTTCCTTATTTAATTTGGTGTCTTTAGCTGCGCATGGTTTAGTTGCTTTATTTAGAGTAAATCAAGCTGAACTCCATGGGGAAATGTTGTAGGAGTTTGCTGCATGTCTTTTATAGGTTATGCAGTAGTTACATACCAATATTAAAAATTTAATCCGTGTCTACAATCACTCAGTAAGAAAGAAACATAATACATTTTATGATCTGTCACCAAGAAAAATATATTGAGCTCAATTTTTTTTTTTTTTTTCTTCTGTCATTCTCCTAAATCTCTAAATCTCTGTTATACTGTATATGCACACATATAACACCCCACTTTCATATATATATATATATATACACTCACCAGCCACTTTATTAGGTACACCTGTTCAATTGCTTGGTAACACAAATTGCTAATCAGCCAATCACATGACAGCAACTCAATGCATTTACGTTTTATCTAGATGTGGTGAAGACGACTTGCTGAAGTTCAAACCGAGCGTCAGAATGGGGAAGAAAGGGGATTTAAGTGACTTTGAACGTGGAATGGTTGTTGGTGTCAGACGGACTGGTCTGAGTATTTCAAACACTGCTGATCTACTGGGATTTTCACACACAACCATCTCTAGGTTTACAGAGAATGGTCTGAAAAAGAGAAAATATCCAGTGAGCGGCAGTTGTGTGGATGAAAATGCCTTGTTGATGTCAGAGGTCAGAGGAGAATGAACAGACTGGTTAGAGATGATAGAAAGACAACAGTAACTCAAATAACCACTCGTTACAACCAAGGTATACAGAATACCATCTCTGAACACACAACACGTCGAACCCTGAAGCAGATGTCAGCTAAGAACAGGAAACGGAGGCTATAATTCGCACAGGCTCACACAAATTGGACAATAGAAGATTGGAGAAATGTTGCCTGGTCTGATGAGTGTCGATTTCTTTTACGATATTCAGATGGTTGTGTCAGAATTCGGCGTAAAGAACATGAAAGCATGGATCCATCCTGTCTTGTCTCAACGGTTCAGGCTGGTGGTGATGGTGTAATGGTGACGTGGATATTTTCTTGGCACACTTTGGGCGCCTTAATACCAATTGAGCATCGTTTAATCGCCACAGTCTACCTGAGTATTGTTGCTGACCATGTCCATCCCTTTATGACTACAGTGTACCCATCTTCTTATGCTACTTCCAGCAGGATAATACATCATGTCACAAAACTCAAATCATCTCAGACTGGTTTCTTGAACATGACAATGAGTTCACTTTACTCAAATGGCCTCCACAGTCACCAGATCTCAATCCAATAGAGCACCTTTGGGATGTGGTGGAACGGGAGATTCACATCATGGATGTACAGACGACAAATCTGCAGAAACTGTGTGATGCTATCACGTCAATATGGACCAAAATCTCTGAGGAATGTTTCCAACACCTTGTTGAATCTATGCCACAAAGACTTAAGGCAGTTCTGAAGGCAAAAGGGGGTCCAACCCGGTACTAGCAAGGTGTACCTAATAAAGTGTCCAGTGTGTGTGTGTGTGTGTGTGTGTGTGTGCATGTTTATGTAGTTTATGAGGACACAAATTTGTATAATAACATGGGTATGACATAGGTATTACAAGGAGAAGGTGATTTATGAGGACATTTTCAGTGTCCCCATAATTTAAAATGCTTATAAATCATACAGTGTGCGTTTTTTTGGGGGAAAGTAGAAATGCACCGTCTCCTGTGAGGGCTAAGTTTAGGTGTAGGGTAGGTGTAGGGCAATAGCACATACAGTTTGTACAGTATAAAAACCATTACGCCTATGGAGAGTCCCCATAAACCATAAAAACCAACGTGTGTGTGTGTGTGTGTGTGTGTGTGTGTGTGTGTGTGTGTGTGTGTGTGTATATATATATTATGAAATGTTTTTTTTTTTTCTGTGATGTAAAACTGAATCTTCAGCATCATTACTCCAGTCTTTAGTGTTAGATGAACACCTTCAGAAATCATTCTAATATACTGCTTTGCTGCTAAAGAAACTGCTTATTATTAATGTTGAAAACAGTTGTGCAACTTAAAATTTTTGTGTGAAATGGTGATATATAATTTTTTTTTTTTTTTTTTTTTTCAGGATACTTTGATGTCTAGAACTTTCTTATTTAACTTTAATTTGTTTATCTCCTGGCAGAAACAGGCTTCCATATTTAACAATTTATCTATGTAGTGTCAATGTTTCAAACTAGGACGCCCCTGCCAGGCTTTATAGGTACAAGCGAAGATCACTGCTGACTTGTATGACTAAAAGGGCTCAATTCTGGTAGACGTAAAGACTTCTCATCCCTGATTAACTGCCCCCGGTCCACTTCCACCAGCGCCGTAGGCCACCAGCTAATGAGTGATCTGGCACAGGCCTGTCTCTCGATAGAACGGGCAAAATAAACCTGTTGATGAGCAGATACATGGCAGATGTGGAGGGGGGACACAGGTCTTTTGAGGGCACTGAAGTTGGCCAGCGTAGAAACAAGGCTAATGAGATGCAAATCAAAACGCAAAACATTGGCTTGTCACCTCAGCATTCGTGAATAATTCACCAGGGCCCAGAGTTTAGATATTAATTGTGTTAATTAAAGCATAGGAGCCACTGCAGACATATTTTACAGCGCGTGTTGGGCGATAGGTACACCCTCGAGATAAATTAAGGGAAAAAGTCAATCATTATTTTAACTTAAAAAGCAAAAGGTTTCTTTCAGGGATGTGCTTAGCATTTGAATTGCATCCATTTACAGCTTTTGCAACTTACAAAACAACCCGAGCACATTTGTTTTTAACATGGGCAGCTGAGTTCGTGACAAACGTGACAAAAAGTGTTGGAAATAGGATTTGGATGATGATTTTTAAATGTCAAAAAATTATTTGATGCCATGTGTACTATCTCAGCTATTTTAGAGACACAATCACTAGCAATGTGAATGAGTCTTTACAGTTTATCTCTAATAATTAGAGTGCAAAAATGATTTTCTCACCCTGTATGTTTGTCTTATTTTCCAGTACAAATATCTAAACATTCTAACATCAAGACACATTTGCTTGAGAAGCAAAGTGACAGGATATTAAGAGTTTCTGAAAATCAACAAGAAAAAATATCAGAACAATAATCTGGTTTCCCTTTGAATTAAGTTTATCTTTCATATCCCACTGGCAATTTATTAAAAAAATAGTTTTAGGCATAAACTCACTTTTTGATACTTTTTTATCTCAGAAAACAAGGCTCAATAATATCTTAATTAAGTGTGCTTCTCAAGTAAATGTGTCTTGATTTTAGAATCTTTAGATATTTGTACAGCACTTGAAGACAAAAGAAGATTGATTTATTTATTTATTTATTTATTTATTTATTTCATTTCATTTAAAATGAAATTTCATTTAATTTTAAATCAATTTCTATATCATTTTAAAATTCCTTGTTTTATTATTTTTAACTCCTTGTTTTTATTGCTGTGAATGATTATTTCACTTTCTTTTATGTAAAGCACTTTGAATTACCACTGTGTATGAAATGTGCTATATAAATAAACTTGCCTTGCCTTGCCTTATTTGTTGCGCAATGTATACATGTTTATTTACATAACAGCATAACAGTTTTCAACATTTATAATCATAAATATTTATTGAGCAGCAAATCAGCATATAATAATTATTTAAGAAGGATCATGGGACACTTAAGACTGGAGTAATGATGCTGAAAATTCAGCTTTGTATCACATAAATAAATGACATATTCAAATATAAAACTGTTATTCTAAATTGTAATAATATTTCACAATTTTACTGATTTGACTATTTCTAATCAACTAAATGCAGCCTTGGTGAGCAGAAGCTTTAAAAAATATTTAAAAAAAAATCTTACCGACCCCAAACAGATTTAACATTTATTTATGTTAAATATTAATAAATATAAATGTTAAATCTGACAACCTTTTTTGAGGACATCTGGAGAATATATCCTCAGTAGAAAAAGATGATATGTAAAATCAAAAGTGAAACACATACAGACAGAGACTAGCTGATTATGGCTAACTTACAGACATGCCGGTAATGCATTATAAATGCAGGCATGGAGGTTAAATCACCTCGCTTCCTCCAATCAATAGAATTGACTGCAGAAGATAACAACTGATGCAGATGAGATGGTTTGTCTCTTTTGTGATGAGAGCCCAATAAAAAGGCACATTAATGCACTCTTAAATTTATTCAACATGCTCAGAACAAAATTAATTATTCGCAAATTCCTGCTAACAGCATTAGACAATGTGCACTGGATTTGCAAACATCATTTTTTTTCTGGCTAAATCAATTTTTTTCATTTGTAATAATCACATTGAGTCGGAGCTTTTGCTAAGCAGTTAGCATACATATGTTGAGCTACAGTTTATGCCAGTTCCTTCCAGAAGCAAACATAGCCTTCGCAAGCACTACTAACAACAGAATTGGGGTGAAAGAGAAAGCGGAAACGAGGGAGAGCTATTTACGTGTCTCAACACAGCTGTTTGACATTACACCCCCATCAGTGTCTTTTTGTTTTACAGTATTTTGCAGATTCAGCAGCAGGCGCGTGAGGGAGTGAGTCAGCAAGACCGAGTCGCACGGAGGACAAATCTCAATATCTGTCACTGTTACGCCTCCACCATCAATAACACACATCTGCTGTCCTCCCTCAGCCAGACTGCTCTTCACCTAACATCCCTCGCAAAATACACCACCCTAACTAGAGTTTCCACTTGTGTCAGTGAAAAAAGAACAGATTCCATTTGAAATTATTACAACTTCAGAGGATATGCATCAATAATTTGAGTAGAAAACGGTAGATTTACCCTACATTTGAGATATATTGAAGCCTGTACCTCCTCTTAATTTCATTCAATTTAATGTACGGTATGATTTATTTATTCGGAAATTAATATTTACCCCAAAATACGCTGCCATATATTAAATTAGTAAGACTCTATTAGTTCATTCATTTCACTAATGTCTTTTAAAGAAGAAACTCGATCCCCAACTAATCATAACGGGTTTAATGAGTACATACACTCTTAAAAATAAAAGTGTTTCACAATCAGTGTTGGGAAGGTTACTTTGAAAATGTCATAGTTATAGATTACAAGTTACCCTACTTAAATTGTAAAAAGTAGTGTAACTTTTCAATTACTTTATTAAAGTAATGTAACTGATTACATTTGATTCATTTTGTATAACTTTTTTAAATTTCAATATTTTCAAATGGTAATCATTTTTAAACATGTAAACCAGGCAGGGTTAACCTTACAGTAGTGCTCAACACTGATTACTGTCACGGTACAGAAGCTCGGGATCCAATTGCGAGTGAAAATATATAGTCTTTATTTGACAACTCCAAAACACAGTGGAGGTGAAGATAAGCTGGCAGTGCAGATGCAGACTCCAAAACACAGTGGAGGTGCAGATATCATCGGCAGTGCAGGTGCAGTAAACCCGGCAGTGCAGAGTCTCCAGCTCGGGCAGAGAATACAGTCCAGTCCGCACCCTTCAGGGAATACTGAAACGCGACCAGGCGAGAACAGCCTCGGGACCTGGAAGACTGACACAGAGAATAAGACACCACAAGAGAAATAACGATCTGACAACGCACCACAGCAACGCCAGCCAGATATAGGCAGTGCAGACGAGCTACACCTGTAACCGCTCTGATTACCTCGTCAGGTGCACGGTAAGTAGGCAACGCTGACAAGCACAACGAGCGGTTCCACCCACATAGACGAACACAGAATGAGCACACAGATCCATGAACCGTGACAATTACTGTCTGACTTTCCAAATCCTTCATCACTTGAATCAAGATTGGAGGCCCATATATCTTAATTTGCATATAAATGTGTCTTGGTAGTCCGTAGACACAACTACCCTTTATCACTCAATGATAAAAATCCATTAACTCCTTCTTTTAATCCCCAAAAAACCTAAACAGTTATCGACACAATGTGATGCCATATTGCTCAGGCCCCTCCCATGACCACTGACGTACTGTCCCGTATTAGCATATTTCCACCCTCAGCCAGTTGTAGGAAGTCTGTCGCTTTCTCCGCGCTTGAGCAGCTGTAGCAACAACAATGTCTTGCAAGCAATGCAGGTGTTTCGTTGTTAAATGTAGGATAATATACGAGTCCTAATTTTCTCCAAACATCAGAGCCACTGTGGACGCAGTGGATTAGCCTTTGATTTTGATGGTAATGCGACAGCGAATACACCTAAATTAGTTAAAACTCAAGGATGGATCAGTACCCATTGTTCGTGATCCAGATGCACTTCCACAAGTAGTAAGTCTCACACTTTATCAGATGTAACCCCCTTAGTAATCCTTAACATTTTCATAAGTAACTGTAATTTAATTGCAAATGTCTTTCTCAGTAACTGTAACTGATTACAGTTACTTTTATTTTGTAATTAAATTACGTAATTCCGTTACTAGTTACTCCCCAACACTGTTCACGATGCCATAAAATAACCTTTTTTTGTCTAAATGGTTCCATTAAGAACCTTTATCTGAAGAACCTTTGTTTCACAAGAGGTCCTTTGGGGCAAAAGAGGGTTCTTCAGATTATAAAAAGGTAAGTCAGAGATGGTTCTTTAAAGAACCTTTGACTGAATGGTTCTTTGTGAGGAAACTCTGAATCACCTTTAATTTGTAAGAGTGTATATTACAGTCTGTAAACGTATGTTAATAAGTAAATAAAACAATTAGGGGTGTTACCGTTGATGCGTTAACGCATGCGATTAATATAAAAATTGTCACGTGTTAATTTTTTTTGATGCAAATTTATCGTATTATATGGTTTGACTCCAACTTCTTGCCGTCATCGCAACACGGAAGGCTATCTGTCATGTGTGATGAGGGTACAGTGAACCAGTGTTGCCGAGGTAGTAGCACAACAAGCGGGCTATTTTAAAAATACAGTCGCGGGAAAAATTACAGAGCCGTGGGTTGTGGTTTTTTGGGCTACTTGCAGGGCCGGATTATTCATAGACGGGATTGGGCGAGTGCTCTGGGGAATCAGCCAATAGGGGGGCACCAAGTGATTAAGATAATGACTAGACGTTTAAAATATATATTATTTAGCTGGAAGAGATGCTGATGCATAGAAAATGAACAGTTAAGGATACAACAAATACCAAAATATTAGTTTTTTTTTTGAGTAATGTATCGCAGACATGTTGATCATGTTGATTCCTTGAATGCAATGTTAACAGAATCCCCTCACTGCTCAAATTATTGGAGTTTCATTGCTGAGTTATGAAAGCTCACAAATCTTCTTGTTATAATAAACAAGGTGTAGTGGTGTAAATAAGAGATTCGTTGTGCAGTGTGGAGAGCTTCTTTGATTATAATGGAGCTTTCTGAGATTGCGATGAACTGAAGTGAGTGACAGCTTTTAAAGATTATCAAGGGAGTTTGCAAATGTGATATTAAATTAATACAACAGTTCAATAAACAATAAGTTAATATTAAGTGAGGTACATTGTATGACTTAAACAACATTGCCTGATTTTGCTCTATTTCGTCAAGGCAAATAGTTCCAGTCACAGCCGAGCCGCAGTTTTTAGGATTTAGGATGTATAGTATGCACATTGGGACGTATGCAGACGTTTAGTTCCTGAATGAATCAGCCGTTCAAACGAATCAACTGAATGAATGATTCAGTGATGAAATCAGTGACTTGCCACCACTTGCTGGCAGTTTTATTTTTATTTTAAAGTGTAATTTCAGTTATTTAATTAATTTCAATCGAACAATAGTTCTATATTCAAAATGTCCTATTTAAAAACATTAATTTCACAACATTATGTATTTAAAACATCCATGCCACCTCTGAGCCTCCATAAATGTAAAATTAGAAAACAAATGACATAAAAAAAAAAATTCCCTGATTCATGTTAAGTTAAGTCGTCAAATATTACCTTGCAATGTGAAGTCTAATTTGTGTTATTGAACAGAAGGTGCTCCTGAATTTTTGACAGTGCACTTAAATTTTTCGATTGGGGGCACTTCAAATGTGGTCACCTAGGGCACTACATTGTGTTAATCCGGGCTTGGCTACTTGTATAATGTACCACGGCCGCCCAAAGTATATATAGACAAATAAAACTGAAAATAGATCCTTTTACTAATGTGTATTATACTTGGATTGCATACCTGGCAGCTTAAGAACGGAGAGGCGGTTGTAACACAAACAACGTGATATTCAGCCAGAGCATAACGTTACATGTTAAAGCTTTTACACAGCAGAAATAAACAACAGACACTATAGATTATATAAGGTAATAAACACACATTATGATAGAATATGGTTTTTATGTGATTTTCTTGAGATGAATGTGTAACTGTCACATCTGAAATGTTAATTTGTGCTACAATATAAAAGGCTATAACTAGCATATTTTAACAACAGTAAACGACCACATTCCACATGTGATCTCAAAAGAAAGTTATTAAAAACACTCGATGGTGGTTTAAAGTGAGTTCTAAGTAAATGTGTAATATTAATCTCATAAATTGTCTTGTGAAGCATGATGCTTATGTTAGATCTAATGCAGCTGCAGAACAGGTCCAATTCTTCTTCATAATGCATTTTGTCATAATACTTCACGTAAGGTCGCAAGAAAATGTTTTGTTGTATTTATTTAGAAATACTTTTGATAATAGTTGGGTAAATGTATACTGGGATTGAAGTGATGTGGCTTGGTAAACGTTTTATTGCCAGTATAAAGGCTGATAATGGCTGAATAAAAACAAAATAATGATTATTAAAGGATAACAGGGTCTCTTATAATTATGTCTCATATCTGGCGGAGGTGTGAAAGGTTCTGTTTCCTTAAATTAGTTTGTCATGCATTTCTTTATTTCAACACATTTACAGGTAAATCCTATTATTTTCAATTTGTGATTAATCATGATTAATCACAGTCCATGACTGTGATTAACGCGATTACATTTTTTAAAACGACAGCACTAAAAAATAAAACAACATTTATTCAAGCATTAAATAAAATGAAATAAAAAGTATTCAAAAAAACAAAAAAAACAGGTGTACAAATCCAGTCTACAAATAAAATATGTATTTAACCCCCAAAAAATTCAACATCAAATTAAAACAAACAAACAAAATCAATCAATGAATCAAATCTAATCTAATTTTATTACAATTCCAGTCAAGTAAAAGGGTTATTTACTTAACAAAAAAACGGGTCAACTAGGAACATGCCAGTGATCGTATGAATGATGGAGGCATCACACCCAGGACTACAGCCTATAGTCCATCATATAGTGTTGCTTTATAGTCACATCATATAGTGTTGCTTTACCACCTGTGTCTCTTTCAATTCCCACTTTTTTGATGCAGGTTTCTGGGTTCTGCCCAAATGGACATCTTATTGAGATGTTACGTTCGGTCAGTACTCACAAGACCTGATCTTTGAGTTTCTCCAAGTACTAACACACACACGGATCCTCACAACAGACTTGCACTGCTGACTTGTTCTCTGTGATTTTTTTTGATGAGAGGAAACTAAAACCCATCCGTGGTCAGGCTGGGTTGAAGCTGATCAAATATTTCAATACTGGCTTATGCAAATACATATTAAACAGATTGGACATACATTTGGAATGAAATACCGTGCTCAATTACATTGTGTCACTGCTAAATTAATAATCAAATATGATCACAGACAAATATGAAAACAGAGTGAAAATACATAGTTTATAATGTTTGGAAAAATTAAGATTTTTATGTTCACCAAAGCTATATTTATTTGATCAAATATTTAGTAAAACAGTAATACTGTGAACTTTAATTATCTTTCTTATTTAGTTTTATTATTACTTTATATTATTTAAAATAAATATATGATTTGATTATTTGTTTAATGTCATTTATTCCAGTTATGACTTCTGAAGGATAATGTAACACTGAAGACTGGAGTAATGATGCTGAAAATTCAGCTTTGATCACGGGAATAAAATATATCTTTAAATATATTCAAAGAAAAAAAACTGTTATTTTAAATTGTAATAATATTTCACGTTTTTTACAATTTTTACTGTATTTTTAGTTAAATAAATGCAGCATTGGAGAGCAAAATAAACTTCTTCCTAAAAAGCTTTTGACCAGTAAAAAAATAAATGAAATGAAATACAGGAGATAGATGCACATGCTCTTCCAATGCACAGACTCAATCCGACTGTTACTGTTTCTGGTAACCCAACACTAAACATCATGTGATCGGTCATTTGACATGACGGTCTATTCCTGTCTAAATATGTCATTGTTGAGCAGGGTTAGCTGTATATATATGGACCAAACATGGAACCAAATGCATATACCTAATACATAAGCATATACTTAATGCAATAAATATACTTTGTTTCAAGCTTCTTTCCACAATAAATTGAATCACAAGCCACAATCCATTAAGTGTTTTTGACCTCCTTCTCAGATATCACTGCTTGGCCTCTGATATACCCAATGTAGAATAAACCGTGGCCTCGATGTCAAAGACATTGCATACTGACTGCATACATTCCTAATGTTTAGATTAAAACATTTAATCACACTATCAGAGACTGTCTAAGTCCACAATCTGTTCCTGAGAGGAGAAACTGTGCTAATCCTGTGACATTCAGCGTTTGGGCAGATCAAGATTTATAATTTTGACCATTTCTGTCTCCCGCTCATAAATCCCTGCCTGCATATCCCTCTCAGTGACGGACGTTTTAGAATTAAGATTTCATTAGGTCTTAAGGCAGAGCTTCTCTGAGAGAAACATTTCCCATCTGGCACTGTGACATTTGACCACACACTACCTCTGTCTGTCTGTCTGTCTGTCTGTCTGTCTGTCTGTCTCTCTCTCTCTCTGTCTGTCTGTCTGTCTGTCTGTCTGTCTGTCTGTCTGTCTGTCTGTCTGTCTGTCTCTCTCTCTCTGTCTGTCTGTCTGTCTGTCACTCTCTCTGTCTGTCTTTCAGTCTCTCTCTCTCTGTCTGTCTGTCTGTCTGTCTGTCTGTCTGTCTGTCTGTCTGTCTGTCTCTCTCTCTCTGTCTGTCTGTCTGTCACTCTCTCTCTGTCTGTCTTTCAGTCTCTCTCTCTCTCTGTCTGTCTGTCTGTCTGTCTGTCTGTCTGTCTGTCTGTCTGTCTGTCTGTCTGTCTGTCTGTCTGTCTGTCTCTCTCTGTCTGTCTGTCTGTCTGTCTGTCTTTCTCTCTGTCTGTCTGTCTTTCAGTCTCTCTCTCTGTCTGTCTGTCTGTCTGTCTGTCTGTCTGTCTGTCTGTCTGTCTGTCTGTCTCTCTCTGTCTGTCTGTCTGTCACTCTCTGTCTGTCTTTCAGTCTCTCTCTCTCTGTCTGTCCTCTGTCTCTCTG
The DNA here is from genome assembly GCA_027564155.1 of Gymnocypris eckloni scoliostomus. NCBI lineage: Eukaryota > Metazoa > Chordata > Actinopteri > Cypriniformes > Cyprinidae > Gymnocypris > Gymnocypris eckloni. The sequence goes on along the minus strand of CM050420.1, from coordinate 26,772,925 downwards.
TCTGTCTCTCTGTCTGTCTGTCTGTCTGTCTGTCTGTCTGTCTGTCTGTCTTCTCTCTGTCTGTCTGTCTTTCAGTCTCTCTCTGTCTGTCTGTCTGTCTGTCTGTCTGTCTGTTCGTCTGTCTGTCTCGTCTGTCTGTCTGTCTGTTCTGTCTTCTCTGTCTGTCTGTCTGTCTGTCTCTCTCTCTCTCTGTCTGTCTCTCTCTCTCTCTCTCTCTGTCTGTCTGTCTGTCTGTCTGTCTCTCTGTCTGTCTGTCTGTCTGTCTGTCTGTCTCTCTGTCCGTCTGTCTGTGTGTCTCACTCTCACACACACGCACGTGTGTGTATGTAGACTGCACTTTCTCTGCGTGGCCTAATTCACAGGCACATATTGTATCTTTTATCCCATAATGTTACATTCACTTTAGACATCACTGCTGGTGTTTGGAATAAAGTCCTGGCAGATTGCACTGCCAAAATAGTTTTGTGCCATGTTACCGAATGAAACATGCAAGTATTTCTTTCCTGATTCAGACCAGACAATTTTTTTCTCTGGAGAAAGCAATATTATGGGTAGAGGATTTGGATAAAAAAAAAATTAAAGAATTCAGAATTTCAGAATCTTTATTGGCATTATACAAAGTACAACGAAATTGTGTAACAAAGTTAATGATGGATTTGTTTTTTTATAAACACACAGTATTTTGCATTACAAGACATGAATTGATGGACAGGAGTCATGTTGCTTGTGGATTGTTCTGACTGTTTGGACTCATTCTGATGGCACCCATTCGCAGAGGATCCACTGGCGAGCACGTGGTGTGGAGCTCAGTTTCTCCAAATCTTATCCAAAGAAGAAACAGACTCATCTGCATCTTAAATGGCCAGAGAGTGAGTGAATTTTTAGCAAATGTTCAATTGTGGACAAACAGTTTATTTCCCAAATATAGTTTCTGCTCAGCAATCCACGTGATTGAAGGTATTATTCATTTAGTACAAATTGTCCAGGTTAAATTTAGGGGTTTAGAACCAACCGCATTCCTTGCATGAGCCATATAAATAATAATGTTGGCCTTAGCTCCACTAATAATGGCCACTCTGTACAAGAACAGGTTCAGTCTTCCTTGTAAACATTGTGACTTCAACAATTCACTACAAAGCATCTATTAGTGAGCAAGTGATGTAATGCTACATTTCTTCCAATCTGTTCCCATGAAGAAACATGTTGGATGATCTGAGAGAGAAACTTTCAGCAAATTTTAATATTTTGGCCGTGAACTATTCCTTTAACTCATCAAAATAATATAAAAAAATTAAAATGAATTTCTTATTTTTTTACATTTAGTTGATTATAATTTAATTTGAAATGACTTGCAGAGCTCCACTTGAGCAAAGAATTGCAATAGACTCAATTAGGATGCAACTGATGGAGTTACTTTATCCCGTGAGTGTGTTTTTGCCACAGAAAGCATATGTTGAGGCACAGCTTGCTGGTGAAGGATCAGCTGTACAGAATAATACAAATGCCTCTATGTCCACATGTGGAAGATAAACTTAAGATCAAAACAATAACAGTTTAAAACAGCTCTTTAAAAGCTCTTTGGCAAAAAACAAAACAGCTCTTTGGCAAAAAATAATGAACATCATACATTTTGACCATGATTTAGAAGACGCCCACTAAAATGCCATTCAGTGTAACAATAGTTCATATACCAACAAATATTTTCAGGCATATAGAGCAAGAATCACTAAATAGACTCAATTTAAGCACCCACTGCAGTCCCCAAAAACTATTAAATGTAATTTAAAATAATGTACAATCTTTGCCACTGCTTAGCAACAAGAAATACAATCAAATTTCACATCCCTTTTCTTGTATACATTTTGATATATACAGGTCAGAGTAAGTATGACGCTTCATTTTTACATAAATATATCTGTTGCACTGAATCATGATGGAACATTATTTCACCCCTTATTTTTACATTTTATTTTCACAAAAGTAATTTGAAACATTAGAGTAGACTTGTTTTAAAATGCTTTTTCTGTATATAAAATCTCTTGAGTGGTGTCTCGTCTTACTCTGGCTATAAGTCAAATACTTAAGGTATTCAGACCAGGGATGATAATTATTATGATAAAATACAGTTTTTAAAAATTGTTCTTTACAATGATTTCTTTTCCAGCATATGAATGGTAAAAACATGACAGTCAATCAGAATCCATCCTGCTTTGAAGAGTGCGAGCATTTAAAGCAACAGACCACAAAACTGTAGTGCATGCATATACTAAACAGAATGTAATACAGTTATCTGTTAACACCGTGAAACTCAGGTGACAAATCATATGTAGGTCACAGAAGTGTGTGGAGGGAAACGGCCAAGGTCACCGTCACATCCAGTAAGTTGTAGCGCAAAGAGGGATTCTTTAGGCTAATAATAGAAAATATGACTGGCCTTATTAGTGTTACGAACCATCGCGCAGGTCTGGAAGAAGTCTTGCCTCTTCTTTATTAACCTGTGGACACTGAGCAGAAATGAGCCAGAACAGAAGTAAGGTGAGAATGAGTGTTCTGTCGGCCTGCTAATTGCAGATGGTCTTTGATTAATGATTTCTTGTGGACGCGATTCGAATTAGAGCTTCTTGGCAAAGGAAGTCTGTTAATTTAGCTGAACTTGCACTCAAGCTCATTATTATCCATCCAGCAGCAGAACAATATTCTTTGTGAGGGGAAGAAAAATGGCATAATGATTTTGTTGGGAAATGTCATTAGCTTGGCGTGAGAGTGTACTGTATCTGCTCAACCTGAAGTCACTGACCAAATACACACTACAGCGTCAATGTTGACTTGCGTTGCTCTGTGATCTTTGGCTCTGATTATCCGACGTGAACGTCCGGTTCTGTTCAGTCTTCTCGTTTTAGCCTCAAACTCTGATCTTTTGATATTATGAGGCCATGGTTTGTGCTTTCATCTTCTTGGCTTTAATGGAGTAACTACGGCTTATGTGTAGAAGACGAGACATGTTAGCTTTATCAGTAATTATATGGTCAAAAGAGGCTTATTAATGGTTCTTGAGACATAAGTGCTATTTTTTGCTTAAATATACTGCAACTGTATATTTCCAGAGGAAAACAGTACTTGCTTTTAGACTTAATGGAATCGTCAATTGCATTTCAGTTAAGTGCTGGCTTAGAATTGGATGTTTCCCATGAAATAGATACAAATTAGTCAACAGTTCACATATAGAAAGAGTATAGAGCTATTGGGGAATACATAAAGCGATTCATCTTGAAGAGGCATTCAAGCTAGCAAGAGAAGGAGAGAAAGAGAAAGATAATTATTATTATAATTTTTTTTTAGGATGAAGTCAAGTAGAGTTGAAAGAGATGAATTTTCAGTTGTTGCTTGAAGATTGACAGGGATCCAGCGTTCCGGATGGGGATGGGAAGATCATTCCACCGGCCAGGAACAGTGAACGAGAATGTTCTGGAGAGTGATTTTGAGCCTCTCTGTGATGGTACCACGAGGCGTCGCTCACTAGCAGATCTCAGACTTCTGGAGGGGATGTAGATTCGTAATAGTGAGTGGAAGTAGGTGGGTGCTGAGCCTGTGGTTGTTCTATATGCAAGCATCAGTGTCTTGAACTGGATACGAGCTGCAACTGGTAGCCAGTGCAAGGAGATAAAGAGAGGTGTAACATGTGCTCTTTTGGGCTCGTTGAAGACCAGTCATGCCGCTGCATTCTGAATCATTTGTAGAGGTTTGATTGTGTTTGATGGAAATCCAAATCTATGTAGAGCCAAATCGATATGACTCAATGATTAGAAGAAACTTCCTTCAAACAGCTCACAGGCACCATAACATGTCAAAAAATATTTATTTCCACCATAAGACAGTTGCACAGCAAATAAGCCCACTTCCAGCTCTCAAAACATCATCGTAACAGACATAACACTGGATATTCACTTTGCTGTTTGTCTTAAAGAACTGTTTCCAGCCAAGCACTTTTACCACAATTAAAGAAAGAGATGAAATTTCTTTAAAAAGACCTGTAGATTTAGAAAAGTGAACACTCTACATAGATTTTCAGACAATTGCAAAACTAACCGTAACAGTATCAAACACATTTCATAATGTAACTCAATATTTAAATATGTAAATCCCAATGAGGAATGATATTTCTCAGGACAGAACTACTCCTTGAATCAAATCTTGATAAAACTTCAAACACGTATTAGTCTGACATTTCATCTAATTTTGTAATTTTAATCGATTTACAGAAGGCATATAATGAAAAAGTTTAATCACATTCTCTTTTTCTTTTTCCTTTCTTTTTGATGGGACACAGCTTGATACAAAACACTATGACAATGACTAGCGGGGCTCAGCAATAACAATATTTTTCAATCCATTCCAATTGAAGCTTCCAAGACTATCACAAGTCATTGTTGTAAACTCAACGAACCCTCATCAATGTCAGCCAGCCAGATAATGTTTCCACTGTGACACATTTAAATCAGGAGACATTGCAAAACAGTGCAAAAACAGCCGAGAAAAATAAATGTTAGGTTTGCAAGGCATGAAACTGCAAGGCAAAAACAATGATTCATAAATGCAATAATACTGGAAACAAAAACACTGGACGGACGAGACAAATGACACATCAAAGTCACGCCATCTGGGCCAAACTTCTCAAACAATGGCAAATCAATTAAAACATTTAAAAAAATATATAAACACAATATAAAATTAAATCAATACAACTATGCAGTTTGCTAGCTGTCTTGTAACAATTCAAAATAAGTTGCCTATTTATATTAACAACCTTTTGGTTATTTTATAATACTTTGTCATTTTCATTTAATTACTTAATTATCATTTCATATCATTATGTAACATCTTTCTGTGATGACTCAGCCAGCTAACTAACTAGCTAGCTAACAACTTGTTAAGAAAGAATGGGAACACAATCCTAAAAGATGACAAAATCATAATTTACTTGACCCTGTGCTGTATTGTATGCACTCTATAAGCCTTCCTTTTCTCTTTTCAAAACATGTTTGGTTTTTCCAATTGCTGCAGCTGAGATAATGCTGTGACTGGTGATGAAGCCAGCCAATCAGAATTGACTGCAACTGGCTTGTTGGCTTGATTGTTGGCTGTAATTGACAGCCAACAATCACTGACTGCAAATCATGAGTAGTGAAAATGTATTATTGATTATTATTATTGCAAGCATCATGTAAATAATAAATAGTTTATTGTAATAAAGTAGCTGCTTTGAAAGTATGTATATATGTTGTTGCATACGGCCATACCACCCTGGGCGCCGAGCTCGTCTGATCTTAGAAGCTAAGCAGGGTCGGGATGGGAGACCGCCTGGGAATACCAGGTGCTGTAAGCTTGACTCGGAGAGGAGATGGCCGCCATCGAGTCAATAAATAAGCCCACTTAAAAGACATGATGTATACCTCATGTCTCCCCAATGACCGAATCGGTTAAGGGATTAAATAAATAAATATATATGTTGTTATTTATTTATGCACAGAATTCTTTGCAAAAGTGGTAATCAGCATAATGGTAGAGAGGAAAACAGATTTTGTTTGCTCAGAATGAATTACCCTTTGCAATATATATTTTTTTTTCTGCAAAACTGAGCTCATGTCCATATACATGTCATTTTCACATAATAATATGTCTTTTTTTCTAGTCAATATAATGTGTGTCAAGTATGGAAGCCTGTTTCCACCATGGAGATAACTTTTTATATCGCTATTCTGAGATTTTTTCACAATTCTGACAAAAATTGTGAGGTTTAAATGTGCAATTACAAAATAAATAAATATTAAATCAATCTGAATTGGGAGATTAACTCAGAACTGTGAGATAAAAACCTGCAAGTATGAGAAAATAATTTTAGATGGTCAAAATTGTGAGATATACATGTACAATTTATTTTCTTGAGTTTATTTCGGAATTCTGATTGATTTCTCAGAATTGCAAGTTTATATATCTCGATTCCTACTTATATCATGCAAATCTGTTTATGACTCCCAATTCTTGACTTTTCTTCTCAGAATCGCACGTTTATAAATAATATTAATTCTGTGGCTGAAACAAGCTTTCATAGTAAAGGCTACAAGGGAAAAAATCATGCCACTTGAAGCTGTTCAGACCACATGCAGGTTTTGCAGAGTTTGGCCAGGTGGCAGACGCATCAGGTGACCCGACGTTGGCCCTTTTACTCTCAGGTTACTCTGAGCTAATAATGCATCCTCCAGAGCAGACGCAGCTTTTCGGTGCACGCATTTAGATTAATAACAGTTTACACCGTGCTTTTATGCCCATAAAAAAATCGCTGGCAGAGGTCAAACAAACAGCAGAACAAATAGCGCATTCATCATTATCAGTGGATAATCCAGCAGGCTGTACCACAAGCTATTGGCACACATACACAGAAATGTACAAATACACAACCAAAACATTTAGCCTGGAAATTGCTCTTTGAGTTTGAATTACAAGACAGATGAGTTTGGCCTCAAGTCTGTGTCTGATATGGAAAAACATTCATCAAAGGAAGACCGGGGTAGACTGCAATAGACTTCTGCGAAGTTCGCTCTCACTCCTAGTTCCACTTTCTTCCGTGGATCATATATATCTTGCACGTCATTGCATCATAAGAACAAATATCACAGAGCGTAACCGTAAGCGACAATTATATTCAAATCCAAAAATAATCTCCTGAGGTAAAACAAAGGGAACTTGGATCGAGGCGCAGTTGTGAGTCTTTTAACAATTTAACACATATCCCACAGTCAAATTCAATAAGCAATCCGTCAGTCAGTCAATCAATACAAAGAGGTTGAGTAACTCTTATATCAAATTAACAATTAAAAAGCATGAAAAAATCATTAATTTGCAAATAGTTTTATCGACCGTCATTTCGAGGCTATCATGAACTATTTAAGATTGTATGTTTCCAGCTCCTCAAATAAAACAGTGCGTGTGCACGAGCGTAAATAAAATATAACTCTACTTTCCTAATGTGATTGAAAACCCACAAATAAAATGTTCCAGTCTGGGTAGATTAATCTGTGTGTTACGCTGGATGAGGAAGAATTACTGCAAGAGTGATTTGATCTTGGTAAGTGAAAAAATGAAAATCTGACATTGTTTATTGATATGCCTATGATATTTATGAGGCTCCATAAATAAAGCATAGGAATCATGCCAGGACAGAAGCAGCCATGTCCGGTTCTCACAGAAAGGGATGAGAAGTGTGCTCCACCTGCTCACCGCTGTCCTCATCACACATGAATCCAGAAGTACTGGATTTGTTTGACAGGTTAGCATGAGTTGAAGCTGCTCCAGACTTTGATAGAATTCAAGTTCTTTAAATGTGTAATGATCCAGGAACATGTCCGGACAGATTCTATCCACATTTGATAAAAGTGTGCATTTTAATACATTTTCTGTAAATGATCCTAAAATTCATTCAACACACACATTTCTGGTTAATGCTACTGTAAATGCAGACTGACTATATCCAGAATTTGATACAATATAAACACAATTCATATGTAAAGGACCTTGTGGAAGACAGAAAGGTCAAAAGCATAATGGATACATTCACATGCAGACATTCTAGGACTAGTTTACCCCTGACAAATGAAATAATAGTCAGATATAAATATCTTTTGAACCTTTAAAGAAAATATTGAAACAAACAAAATCTGTTTTTGTTGAGTATCATATTTGGTACATTAGTTTTTTATGGTATGAGATAAAAATATGGAGCTCATACTAAAGGAGAAGAAACAGCTCAATTTTACTCAGAGGCTCAAACTGAGCAAAAATATGCAAATTGGTGCAGATGCTTATATTTAAATGGATACAAAGTTCTGACAGCTTGTAAATCAATGAGATCTTTAGAACAGTATAGCAGACTACTTACATAACATGCATATAAACATCAGCCGTCACTATATATCTCCCAATAAAGATTATTTCTAAATGTTTACTTTTATATTCAAAGCTCTGTATAATTTCAAAACTGCAATGCAATGCATTCCATATATTAGATTTTTCAACAAAAATATGTACTGTATGGAAAATCAAGTAAACCTGTTGCGTCAGTCCAGTAAGGGTTCATCTTGAAATATCGCTAACAATATACAAGTTATTCCTACTTAATAAAAATAAAAAACCACAAGCAGCAGGTGAACGTTTTTACATCAATACTAAAAGTACTGTTACTTGTTAAAAAGTATAAACTATCAATCAGATGAGAGAAAGCATGCATTAAATTGTGTACAACAGGTTTTTCAGCAGAATTTTGAGAGATTTACTTATCAAATATGACACATTACAGAGTAAGATTTACTGAGTGAGTAAGTTCAGTTGAGTCTGTATGAACTGAACTGTTAATGTCATTAGTTGTCTGTCACATCACTGACATGCGTATGCTTTGCCAGTCATTTTCTTGCTGTCAATCATTAATACTAGAGCTGTCAGTCTCTCTCGGCCGGGTGATGAAAATAACAGAAAAAAGAGATACTGTGTGATTGCAGAGCGAGACAAAACTCATGTTAAGTGTTTGAGGAGGAGAAAGAAAGGAGAAAAACTAATCGGACTGGAGTTTGGCTGAACATCTGAGAGGATGAAAACAGCAGGAGGCATCCCAAATAGTTCAGAATACAAATTCAATCCTTGGAAACGAGATTAAAAAAAGGGTTATCATTTTGTCATTTTTTCTTGTTGAAAAACATTATTTTTTAGTGAATATTTTTTCAATGTCCATTTTAGTCTGACTGAGATGGCATGTAATTGTAGTTGACAAACATAATATTAAGGCTGATGATAATATGCAAAATGATAGAACAGTGTGCCAAACTTAAGTCAAATGTTTTAATACTTTGAAAACATATACACATTGCAAGGGTAATATAAAATATTTATATATATAAGGGAAGCAGGTCAATTCAGGTCAATTCCTGAGTTTGAATTATCAATAAGTGTTCCTTTTGTTTTAATGTTGAAATTGTTCACTGAAAGAGACTTGCTTCAGATGGCTGGCTCTATGGTGTCGTGGACAGATTTATGACGAACATCCTGTTTCCTTGGGCCTCTGTGGAATTTTGGCTCCTCATTTTTCAAAGTTCTGATCGCATCTTAAATTTGTCTGATTCGGTCCCTGATATACAACAATAACTTAAGCTCATGGGCGTTTTGGGGATTTTTGCGCCTAAATTGTCATACTCAAATTCAAATTTTTACCCTACACACATACAAAGGAGGAAATACAAAAGAATAGTTTAATTGTAAAGGAAACCCTTTGAACTATATCATATGAGTTAAATTATTTATAAATAGCATTATATATGTTTCAAATATTACAATAAACACAAAAAAACATAGGCTTTTTTTTATCTGTAATTCAGGATCTATTAGGGCCTGCTGTTTGCCAATTACTTAGTTTGATGCTACTAGATACCAAAACGTAACAGAATTGAATTGTTTTCTAATAACAGCTTCCAAACAGGAGTTACTGCATCATAAATGAAGTGAGTGAAATTGTCATGTTTTGCATCTACAAGTGTCATTTTGAGTTTCCTTTGCAAAAACAAGCTATTTAAATCAGATTACACCCAGAATACTATTTTACTATGTGTCAGAAGTACTTTTCTTGATTATTGATGGAATTATGTTACATTTTTATGTTCATTAAGTAGTAATGTACAAAATTGCATAAGCGAATTGGAGAAAATGTCACATTTTGTTTTTTTATGTTATCATATTTATTATTTCAGGAGACGCAGGACTGTATAAATTATGAAAATATATCTACTCTATCACAATATAAAAAATATATAAAATACACATTCTTAGGAAAAATGATTCGCAATCGTTAGACGAAAATTTGTGTGTGGAACATATACAATTCTAAGCTTAATTTTACTGATTTATGTTTCATAAAACCAAAAGTTATGGTATTCAGTGTAAACAAGAGGCTCTAAGCTTTCAAATGAAACAATATATGGGCTGATACCATATAAGGAAGGCTATGTAAATGAAGCATACTTTTGTTATTATTGATTTTAGACCCGTATCCGGGTCCGCAGAGTTTAAGTATAATTCAGTTAAAAATGAAGTGAACATATAAAAGATTTCTGAACATAAAATATGACACGTGAAAACTGTCCATGTGAGAGCTTAAGCTTATGTTGTAAATTTTATTGTTTCTGTGTTTTAGACTGTTTGTGATATGCATGCAGTATGTTTACTTAAGATACTCATCGTAACTTTCCCTACATCATTTTCTAAATATTTCTGTAACACTTGTTTATAGTTATTCATTAGTTAATGCATTAACTAATATTTAGGGCAATGAGCAACACATTTGTTACAATATTTATTATTATTTGTTAACATTCATTAATAAAAGCACAACTTTTCATGGTTAGTTCATGCTAGCTAAGGACCGTTAATTATTATTAACATATTTTAATGATGTATTAGTAAATGTTGAAATTATTATGAGATTAATATATGCTTCCTTCCTTAAACACATAAACAATAAAATAATAAAACATTTTAAAATAATTTGTATTTGTTAACATTAGCTACCTACATTAGTACATTAGTTAATGTGAACTTACAATGAATAAAGCAACGTTTATTCATATTAATCAAAGTTAATTTCAACATTTACTAATATTTATTTTAGCAAATGTGGTATTAGTAAATATTAATACACTGTGAACTGGCATGAACAATGAATGATTATATTCTTACTAACGTTAACCATATAAATAATAAAGGCTTAAAAATATATATTGCTCATTGATAGTTCAAGTTAGTTAGTGCATTTACTATTATTAACGTCAATAATATAATTAAAATCAACATAAAGTTTGCTGATCAAGGAACATGTCCTACTTGTTTCAATGTATATGGCTAAGGTCACAATGACTTCATTTCTACTTGTGTCCCATATTCCTCAGTTTTATGTTTCATAATTAGAAGTATGAAAGTATGCTCTGCTCCAGCATAAGCAATATCTATACTGAGAGAGAGAGAGAGAGAGAGAGAGAGAGAGAAAGCGAGCTGGAACGTGTCTCTTGGGAGAAGGCGACAGCCAGCTGTGCGCTACATAATGGTGGAGAGCAGTTTCCGACTCCCACAATTAACACTGTTTAATTAAGGTGGGCCGCTCCTGCAGTCTGAGGAGGGTGCCATTAGTAGGGTGGAGAGGAGAGGACTCAGGAGAGACGGAGCTGAGAGCGGAAACCATCTGCTGTGTTGGTTTAGCTGGAGCTCAGAGAAGGCTTTCAATGCCGGTTGAGTTCTTTTTCCTTTTTTTCTTTCTTTTGGTACTGTACAAAACCATAGAGCAGGAGAAACACTTGCACTGTGTTTGCATTCATTTTCTTGGCCGTTCACATGGCTTTATCCTTAGTGAGAAAGTGTTATGTGACAAGTGTTTTTTTAATATCCCGCTAATTTGTCACTTGATGGTATATGAGGTAATTGGAATGTGCGAGGGAATATTTACAGGAACTAACGACAGGCTTCAAGCATGTTTGCACCAGGTAAACAGGAGTATACTAAAGATTGTCTATTTGAAGACTTAGAGGAGGTGTTACAGTAAATGGAGAATTGGCTGGAAACACAAAGGCTGTAGATCTTACAGAGGCAGATTTTTGATTATCCCTATAAATTCTCGTTTCAGTGTATTCTGGTCAATATACACCTGGCTGGACAAGAGAATGCTTTAGTGACATGGAACGCGGCCAATCGCGGTTCTCTGAGACTCTGCATAAAAAGATCCACATGACAACCTGTACCCACAGTTTCTGATCAATGTTCTGCCATGATTAATAGTGAATGAGGTTTTTGGCATGACTTTTGCAGAGACCACGCTCATAAGAATAATTTCTGGCTGAAGAAATACTTCAGAACTGATTGTAATGTAATGCAAATAATAATAATAATAATAATAAATAAAATAAAATAAAATAACAATGATTACATTTGAATGTCTTTCTGATTCTTTGGGAAAACGCACTTAAATATGAAAATGGAAATAATCACGAGAAGAAAGTGGGATTGTTATTCTCAGATAATCTTCCTATCTGTTGTACCTGGAAGAAAAAATTGTCCTGGCAGAAAATTACCAGTAGCCTTTCTAGTAGGTTTAAAGACATTTCCTTAAAATATATGGAAAACACATGTGAAAAAAACAACAACAGAATTTGCAATAAAGAACATTCGGAAATTTGTCCAATAAAGAAAAGATGAAAGATGATTTTCAAAATCCTAAATGCAAAAAATATAAATAAATAAATAATCGTATTTATTTAAAATAAATAAATAGCAACTTACATTTTGATATTTTTTCTTCTTCAACCATGGCAGCTGTGTGCAGTGTTATTTGATTATCATTGAGATACTATTATAGTTTTCATATTTTTGTCATTTTAATTTAAGTAAACATTATAGTGATGTGTTTTGTCATTTTTAGTCATTTTGTATGTCTACAGTTTCTTTTTTTTCTCAATTTTATTTCAGTTTTAATTTTAGTTTTAGTTATTGTAGTACATCAAGTTAATTAATTTAAAATGAGAAATGTTGAAAATGTTTGTATAATTAATACAAATGTTTATTATTATTATTATTATTAAAATATGCTAAGTGTGTTAATATGTTTATTAAAAATACATATTTGAAAAAATATATATTTTAAAATATGGAAATTGTTTTAAATATCATTGTGACGAGTGGGGCGGGGCCGAGAGCCGTGGGAACGGAGCGAGGCCGGTGGAGTGAATGATAATGAACGACACCTGCGCCACTCACCGGTCTCGAGTCCCACGGAGGAGCTCCGGAAGGAATAAAAGGAGGAGTGACGACATTGGAAGAGGAGAGAGGACCAGGCCTGGGTTTTATTTTGTGTTTTGTGTGCGCGGCAGTCGTCCGTGAGGGGCTGCCGCTTTTCATTTGAGTTTGTTTATTTTATTATTAAAGTTGTTGAATGTTCGCCGGTTCCCGCCTCCTTCTTCCCGTACTTATCTACTGCGTTACAATCATGTTTCATGTTCACAAAAGGAAAAAAAGTAATACGTTTTCAAGTGGCATGAGGGTGAGTGAGAAAAAAAAGTCAACAAAATAAATTTAAAGGAAAAGTTCCGCCCAAAAGTACACAAACATTTATCATCTGCCCACTCACACGCCGAACAGAAAATACGTTATTTCAGAGAACATTGTGGTCCAAACATTAGGCCCCACTGACTTTTACTGCATGGGAAAAAATATCTTCTTTTGTGCAATACAGGAAAGAAACCTGTACAAATGTGCAATGACATTGAAAGGAAATGCATAGATGTGTGTACATGTAACCATTAGAGGTGTGAATCTTTAGTCACGTCACGATCCGATCCGATTCCGATTCTGGGAGTCAAGATCCGATTCCAGAACCATTCTTGATCTACCCCCCTTATTAATTCATTATTAGTTTATCTTCAAATCCTTACATTTACATTTCCTTACATAAGTAATTAAGTACTTTTTTAAATAATTATAAATAAAAAAATAAATTAAACCGTTGTATGTTACGAATTTTAAATGAAGTTCTAATACGTAAGTTAGGGAGGAGCGAACCCATCTAATCATTCAATCAACAGCCAGAGTATATAAGCAGCTGCTTACCTCTCTCTAGTCCCAGCTGTTTCAGCATCCCTCCACCTCCCCAATCTCCACCTTCTTCTTAGGTACCTTGCCCTTCGTAATCACCTTTTATCAAGTCCCTGGGGGGGTATATCAGAGCTCGAGCCGAAGCTGCTTCATCGAGCCCCTCATCAGCGGACAGCAAGCCAAATAAAGTTTACTCGATTACTCTAATGATTATATGGGCAAACAAACTCGTTAAACTAACTTAAGTACAATCAAGTAGCAAATACTAAAGAGGAGCATAGAAACACATAAAAAAACAACAAACAAAGAGTGCTTTCAGTATTTAAGATTATCTGAACATTTTCCATCCAAGAACTGTGAGTGATTTTTCTCCATCTTTACTGTTGTTTTTACTATGACATCAAAGACAGCGGGAGATCTATTAAGCTACATTCATGCATGGATATATTTTGAAATATAAGAAGTAATGTGGTTTGGCCTGTGTGTTTAATCCCTTACCTGGCTGTGTTTACATTATTACAAAACTATTTTGAGGCAAAAGTACATTAAACCACTTACACGGAGTACAGCCGCATGCACCGCAGTCTACACTAACAAAGTGCGCGTCAGCATTTGACATTGAAAGAATCCTTCTGTTAGTGAGGTTCATATTTTAAATGTATAAGTCCACTGCATTCCAAACCACATAAATGATGACTTCGTAGAGCATTTGTAAGGAAAATACTGACGGGCGAGACCAGGCCCGGTGTCAAGGGGGGGGCTTGGGGAGGCTTAGCACCTCTATTACGTTGTGAAGCCCGCCATGCAATAATCCATGCAAACGATGCATGTGTGAATACTCTGTTACCTCTCCCTCCTCACCACACTTGTTCCAGGACCTCACTTAAAAAGTATTTTTTTAGTAGGCCTTATTTATCCAAATATTTTAAATGGCTTGCTGCATGATTAAAGTGCACTAAGCGTATAAAATAATTGCAGAGAGAGATATAAATCATAAGTCGCTATTTTGCATTTAAGCCTATAGTTCATTCAGAAATAGGCCGACATGAAATGTTTACAAACCTTATAATAAACACTGTAAACAGCAAGGCAATTTTAGTTCCCCTCACTCCACAACAAAACATTTCAATTTAACAGTAGCCTATTTAGGAAATAACAATAATTACAATTGTAAGAAGTTAGCCTATAAACGACAAGCCAAAACGAATTAATTTAGGCTAAAACGAAACTGAAACCAAAGTTGAGTTTCTCATTTGACAAAATGTATTTGAATGCCAAGATATTATTTATGTAGCTACTTCACTGGCGTTCCAATATCCACGTAAAACAAAATGTTTTGGCAGGTATGGCGATAACGCTTAATGGCACAGATATTACTACAAATTTAAACTGAGCAGTGTTTTTTTCCATATGTTTGGCTGACTGTATTTCATTATGATAATGAATAGGCTGCATTATTGTCAAGGTAGCAACTTAACTGTCCGCGCGCATGCTGCGCCAGCGCAATCATTAGATTTGTTTACTTCTAACAGTGGAAGCAACTACTCCTTTTAGTCACAAATATAATCGGAATTGTTTTACATTTTAATGAAGTTCTTAAACGTAAGTTAGGGAGGAGCGAGCCCATCTAATTATTCAATCAACAGCCAAAGTATATAAGCAGCTGCTTACCTCTCTCTAGTCCCAGCTGTTTCAGCATCCCTCCACCTCCCCAATCTCCACCTTCTTCTTAGGTACCTTGCCCTTCGTAATCACCTTTTATCAAGTCCCTGGGGGGGTATATCAGAGCTCGAGCTGAAGCTGCTTCATTGAGCCCCTCATCAGCGGACAGCAAGCCAAACAAGTTTACTCGATTACTCTAATGATTATATGGGCAAACGAACTCGTTAAATGCTGAAGATCACCGGTGTATTTAGAACATTCACAAATTCAAACGTGCTTTCGTGCTTTGCCTGGAACTGAGCCACAAATAAATGCGCTCATTGATTTTTTGCCTTATTTCACAATGATACAATTTGGTTTCAGACATTAAATTAAATACTAGCAAAAAATATGTTTGTTAAATAGAACACACTGATGTTTGTAAGTTTGTTAAATGTGGTGTGTAAGGAAAGCGGCAATAATAATAAATCCAATAAATAATCAATCCAATAATACTAATCCAATTCAAATCTGGCGCTGTGTTTTATATAGCATATGGGTGTTTCTAAAGCAAACGCAGCGTCATCGCACATCTGGTTAAAAACTAAGCACAGAATCGATCCACATTCCACAATCGTTGGAGAGAGAATCGCGATGCATCGATATTGTAGCTCCACTTCAAAAAAAATTCCAGCAAAAGCTATAAAGCTCAGATCATTTCAGTACAAAACCGGTTCCCTCCTTCACTTCCCTTGGCAGTGAACACAATGTATTTTTTATGACACACTGTTTTACTCAGTCTTCGGTGGGTCACTTCAGGTGATGGTTTAAAGTAAGAACAGCAGGCGGTCGTCTCTAGAAGGGCAACTAGGACACGGACACGTTATTACCGAGAGCCAGCGGGTTGAAGGAGGAGTGTCAGGTAAATGTTTGGGAATGATGACAAAAATGAGCCTATTCATCAAAATCTGACATACCTTTCCCCTTATTATCAAGCCCCGTTCAGCCCATGCCAATCACTCGCTAAAGGCAATTGAAATGTCTTTTGTCCTAATCAGGCTCATTTCAGATACAAACCAGAGGCGGTGGATATTAACATTCATTTTCCCTCCGGCGTCCCAGTTTCAGAACATAAATGTGTTAGATGGCTTGATTGAGCCGGACAATGAATTTTCATCTGATGCTGGTTGACGTGTAATTTTGCTTTTTTCCCCTTCCTTTGTTCAATTACATCCATTACTAGTTCAGGACATCACCTTGACCAGTATGGATTGATATGATCACGTGACTGTTACATGAAGGGTGTTTCAAGGTCAACATGCTCATTTTCTGCATATCAGAGAGGTGGAGGAAATCTTGTGAGAAGAAATTACATAGGTGTGTACGATTAGATAGATTCAACAAACCATGCAGTTTAACAGGTTTCACAGGTTTATTTGAGTCATCACTCAATAGTGTTCACGTTCAAACGTCTGTGACACCATTGGCACCAAAAGCAATCATATTTTGTTCATAGATAGCTTATGTGTTGGTGCCATGTTTTAGACCTTATTGGTAAAACTAAGGTCTAAGAAAGTTTTAAACATATTACATTCAAAGGACTCTGTATCTCCTCAGAGTACACATATTTTTCTAACTGCTCCTAAATTGGGTGGTTTTGGGGACTTAATTAAAAGTCCAAATGTTTTTTGATCCTAAAACATAAGCTTTGACTGATTTAGTCAGTTTTGTATAAATACAGTATACATTTTAGCATGTTATTATCTGCAATAAATAAAAGTGATCAATTTGTGTGGATTTGAATAAATTAACAGTTTAACGAACAAACAATAACAAACAATTGATCAATGTGTTTAATTGAATGAATGAATGAATACATATGTTAGGTTACCAAAAATAGCGAGTGAGTGAGTGAGTGAATTTATAAGTAAGTGAGTTATTAAATGAGTAAGTTATTGAGTGAGTGATTGAGTGAGTGAGTAAGTGAGTGAATGAGTGAGTGACTGAATGTATTAGTAAGTGAGTTATTAAATGAGTAAGTTATTGAGTGAGTGAGTGAGTGAGTGAGTGAGTGAGTGAGTGAGTGAGTGAGTGAGTGAGTGAGTGAGTGAGTGAATGTATTAGTAAGTGAGTTATTAAATGAGTAAGTTATTTATTGAGTGAGTGAGTGAGTGAGTGAGTGAGTGAATGTATTAGTAAGTGAGTTATTAAATGAGTAAGTTATTTATTGAGTGAGTGAGTGAGTGAGTGACTGAGTGAGTGAATGAGTGAGTGACTGAATGTATTAGTAAGTGAGTTATTAAATGAGTAAGTTATTTATTGAGTGAATAAGTGAGTGAGTGAGTGAGTGAGTGACTGAGTGAGTGACTGAATGTATTAGTAAGTGAGTTATTAAATGAGTAAGTTATTTATTGAGTGAGTGAGTGAGTGAGTGAGTGAGTGACTGAGTGAGTGACTGAATGTATTAGTAAGTGAGTTATTAAATGAGTAAGTTATTTATTGAGTGAGTGAGTGAGTGAGTGAGTGAGTGAGTGAGTGAGTGAATGAGTGAGTGACTGAATGTATTAGTAAGTGAGTTATTAAATGAGTAAGTTATTTATTGAGTGAGTGAGTGAGTGAATGACTGAGTGACTGAATGTATTAGTAAGTGAGTTATTAAATGAGTAAGTTATTTATTGAGTGAGTGAGTGAGTGAGTGAGTGAGTGAGTGAGTGAGTGAGTGAGTGAATGAGTGAGTGACTGAATGTATTAGTAAGTGAGTTATTAAATGAGTAAGTTATTTATTGAGTGAGTGAGTGAGTGAGTGCGTGAATTTATAAGTAAGTGAGTTATTAAATGAGTAAGTTATTGAGTGAGTGATTGAGTGAGTGAATGAGTGAGTGAGTGAGTGAATGAGTGAGTGACTGAATGTATTAGTAAGTGAGTTATTAAATGAGTAAGTTATTTATTGAGTGAGTGAGTGAGTGAGTGCGTGAATTTATAAGTAAGTGAGTTATTAAATGAGTAAGTTATTGAGTGAGTGATTGAGTGAGTGAATGAGTGAGTGAGTGAGTGAGTGAATGAGTGAGTGACTGAATGTATTAGTAAGTGAGTTATTAAATGAGTGAGTGAGTGATTGAGTGAGTGACTGAATTTATTAGTGAGTTATTAAATGAGTAAGTTATTTATTGAGTGAGTGAGTGAGTGAATTTATAAGTAAGTGAGTTATTAAATGAGTAAGTTATTGAGTGAGTGAGTGAGTGAGTGAATTTATAAGTAAGTGAGTTATTAAATGAGTGATTGAGTGAGTGAGTGAGTGAGTGAGTGAGTGACTGAGTGAGTGAATGAGGGAGTGAATGAGTGAGTGACAATTATTAATATTAAGGGATTGAGCGAGTGTTAGTTAATGAATTAATGCATAAATAAATACATTAATTAATATTTTAAGTCAGTAAGTAAATAAGTGAGTGAGAGAGAATTAATGAATGAATAAATAAATTAGTGAGTGGGTGAATTAATAAATTTTTTTCACCAAATACTCTCACCAAAAATAACAGGGGTCAGTGTGTTGATTTGAATGAATGAATGAACAAACAATTGGAGATGAAGATTTTTTCATGTTATCATCCACCTAACTACTAAACACGGTTTGCTTTGGAAACTGATTAGAGCGAATAACTAGAAGCACCTTTTCAGACTAACAGTTAGTGTGGGATGTAACAAATGTAAGGTGTTACATAAATAGCAATGTACGACATCTGTGTCACAAAAGATCCATGTCTTTGAGGTCTGAACTTGACATAACACACCCGCTGAACTTGCGTGTCAACACCTCCATGCTCAGAACATCTCCATTCTCTCGCTGCTATTGATTTCCTTCAGCACCTTGTCATCCTTGTTTCTCAGGCTCTGTAGGACACTTCTCAGGGAGCTGTAGGGGGGAGCATGTGTCTTATCCATGAGAAGCACCACACATTACAGAGTATTCGGTCTTAACAACTTCTCTTTGGGTCTCTGTGGTCCTTGTTTCCGACCTACAGAAACTGCTGACCCATCCAGATATTTGGTAACAGATGTTACTCTTCATCCTCCTCTCCAGTGTACCTGCTGCCTGAGTCTGTTTCTTCTACCCCATTGCCCTGGTTCTTCTCTGATTTGCCAGACCTTGGGTCCGGACATCTGCTAACCGATTCCCAAGCCTCTATAATACATCTGTGTATCACACACATTAGTTCTTGGTTACAGTAAGCTTCAGCTGCATAAACTGAAACTCTGGCTACTCATTGGTCAGCTTCAGTTGATGCCAAATCTACACCATTACTTGATCAAAAAGCATAGATTGCAGCGCCCAGGTTGTGTACTTCCAGAGCCCAAATTAAGCTGCTGCTAAACTAACTGACCTGTAAAAATCTGAACAGTCTTTAAATGTCAAAATGAAATCAATATTGACCCCATTTCTACATTTCACTTGTAATTATACCCTGTATAATTTATTATGTGACAAATAAAGAAACCTTGATTTCCTCTGTTTATACTTTGCTAGTCGTATTGTAAAATATTCATTGGTATATGCTCAGTTTTTATTTTTGACCATCCAATCTTCTTTTTTTATTTGTATCCTGTTCTTATGTAACACATGTAAAATAAGTTGTGAAAGCCACGGATATTGGGGTTGGTAAATTTGTTTAATGTTTTTAAAAGACGTGTCTTATGCTCACCAAGGCTGCATTTATTTGATACAAAATACAGTAAAAACAGTAATATTGTGAAATATTACTAAAAATATTATAGGTTTTTTTAATTGTAAAATGCTTTAAAATCTAATTTATTAATTTGATACAAAACTGAATTTCAGCAGGCATTACTCCAGTCTTCAGTGTCACATGATCATTCTTATATTCTGATTTATTATCAATGCTGGAAACAGTTGTGGTGCTTTTTTATTATTATTTTTTATGCATTTTTTTATTGTTTTTTAAAGATTTTTCGTGATTATTTGATGAAAAAAAGACATATTTTGTAACAATATACACTACCGTTCAAAAGTTTGGGGTCAGTACATTTTTGTTATTTCTTTTTTGAAAGAAATGTATACTTTTATTCAGCAAGGATGTGGCAAAGTATACACTGTAGTTGGAAAAGATTGAATACATTCTGTTTTTTTCACCTTTTTGTTAATCAAAGAATCCTGAAAAAAAACATATCACCAGTTCCAAAAATAAATAGTAGATACTGAAGCGTTTCGATTGATGTATAACACTTATTTGTGTGGCCAAAATCAACATTAGAGTAGTTGAGTATTTTAGTGTCTTTTGCACTGATCTTAGGAAAATTGTCATAATGGCGAAAAATAATGGTCATAAAAATGGTGATACCGTCGACCCCAGGGGGTCAAGCAGCACAGCTTTTTTCAACATTTATAATAAATCAGCCTATTGATGATAAATCTAAATAATTTCTTATTAAGGATCATGTGACACTGAAGACTGGAGATGCTGATAATGATGCTGAAAATTCAGCTTCGCATCTCAGAAATAAATTACATTTTAAAGTATATCAAAACAGAAAATTATTATATTAAATTGCAATAATATTTCACAATACTGCATTTTTAAGATTTTTTAAATCAACTAAATGCAGTCTTGACGAGCAGAAGAGACGTCAAATACATCAAAACATCAAACATCAAAAATCTTACTGATCCCAAACTTTTGAACGGTGTGTGTGTGTGTGTATGTGTGTATGTGTGTGTATTTCTTCGACCATTTACATTTTTGCTTAAGTTGTATTAATTTTGTAGTTGTATTAATATTAATTCACTTAAAGGGAACTATATAATACTTAAATAATGACTATAATAACTATCAACAAAGCAATTATGCTAATAAGCCCCAATTACATTTCATTTTTAATGTTGCATTTGCCTTTTGTATTTCTCTCACAACAATCCTTTCTGATTCCTCTGTCCTTTCTTGCCATCTCTCCATCTTTATCCTTGAGGAATGAAAGTGTAATGGTCTCAGCTGTTGCCAGCTCACACCCCAGCTGTCGCCCCGGTGCAACAAGCCATCCTTAATCATTAAACGACCACAGCTTCTATTTTGTCTCCTTTTGCATGTCTTTGATGTGAGTGAAGGTTCAGTTTAGGTGCCAGCACACATCTGCGCTTGGATCTGCTCGCATCTTCAAACATGGCAACGTGCCGGAGATTTACTTTCTTCTTGCTATATGTTTTCATTAGGAAGAACCTCGTCCCACAGCAAGATTCTGGCGGAAGGGTAAATGGATCAAACTGAAAAACCTGGAAGAGAAAAACAGCTTACCGTTTTGTCAATGTTAACAAAGATATACGTTATGGTAAAAGCTGAATTCTAAAATCTAATAATGTTCTGTTAAATCTTCTACTGTCATATTTTCTTTTAATCTACATTGATTAAAAAAATACCTCTCTATTTTTCTTTTAAGAATTGACCATCTGAACCATATTTTCTGCTAAAATACCATTTGTTACTAAAGTTTGCAGCTGTAGTTAGCACCCATTGTCATCAAACCAAGCAATAACAATTTTAAAAGAATATAGAATTATATTTTTAGACAAATTACAGTTACAATACACTGAAAAAATGGAATATAAAGAATGATAGAAATATAATAGAGATGTAATTATAGAACTGTGGAAACATTCACAAAACATCAAGCAGCACACGAATGAAATACGAATATTTTAAGTTAAAAAATATAAAAGAGCAAAACATTATTATTTATCTATACCATTACACCGTATATACTTTATTTAAATTAGTTGCCAAGGCAACATTTCGAATTTGTTTGTAATATTTATATTTATTCTATTTTAGCTTTATTTTGAATATTTAGTTTTAGTTAACTACTAACTAAAATAACAACACTGATCTTATATTATTATTATTTTTGTTGTTTATTTGTTTACATCCAGAACATAATGGTTCCATATCTAATGGAATTATTAATTACCCAGCACGCAACACAGTGTTAATTAGAACATTTTAACATCACATTTTCATTACATTTGTACCTTTGTATGTTTTTATAGTATGTTTTTCCAGAAATATCCGTTTGCTCCATTTGTTCCTTTACCAGAGCTGTTTGCCTAATATAGACAAACAAACAACCAACCAAAAACGTTAGTGTGTCCTTTTAGACTCTGTGTTATTCATGTCTTGTGTAATGAACTGTAGTAAGAGCACTTAATATCAGACGTGACGTCACACAGATAATGCTTAAATAAAGCTCTTCCCGAGGAACTTTGAACGACATCTCTTCATTTATTCAGATCTCTTTTTGTTTAAAGTTGCACGTCTACCTCATGGGGTTACAGCTCCGTCTACCCAGCAGGCAATTG
The DNA here is from genome assembly GCA_027564155.1 of Gymnocypris eckloni scoliostomus. Taxonomy (NCBI): domain Eukaryota; kingdom Metazoa; phylum Chordata; class Actinopteri; order Cypriniformes; family Cyprinidae; genus Gymnocypris; species Gymnocypris eckloni. The sequence continues at coordinate 26,750,253 of CM050420.1, read as the reverse complement.
AGAAAAATCTCATGTTTCGCGTGCCGCTCTCCAATAGCAGGACTCGGCTGAAGATAAAACCACAAGCTATGGTAAATGGGCCAGGGATAAAGACAGAGATAAACTCTATTTGATGACGAAAGCTCCAGATTCCTGCCAAATCTCCTCATCTTCAGCAGGTGGGCTATTTTTGACTCGGCCCATACTGTTCAGGCTGTTAAACACTTCTACGAGAAAAGAGTGCACACGGTGAGGCGTAAAGTGAGTAAGTGGATAAAATGTTGGGTGACTGGATATTCTGATGAACCGTTATGCTCTTGTTAGTGTTAATGCACTATTAACCATCCACAGCGTGCATTTTATGGTTGGTTTTAAGTCATTAAAGCTCAGTATTACGTCATTTGGTTGACACTTTTATCCAGAGTGACTTCCAAAGCATACAAGGTGTCCAACTTATCAGTTCTTGAGATCGCTGGGAATCAAACCCATGGCTTTGGTGTTGCTAGCGGTATGATTTACTGTTTGAGCTACTGTGTCCATAAACAAGTACAGTCAAAAGTTTGGGGTAAGATGTTGTATTTTTTGTGGGGATTTTTTATATTGTTTTCTATGTGATTATATTGTAAAATGTAATGTATTCCTGTTAAGAAAGTTGAAATGTCAGCATCATTACATCCTTACTCCAGTCTTCAGTCTCAGATGATACTTCAGATATCACTCTAATATGCTGATTTGTTGCTTAACAAATATTTACAAATATAAATGATCCTTTGTGGAAAATGTGATAAATTTTTTCTTCATAAAAACCCACAAAACTAAACAAAAAAGAAAGATTGTAAGAAAGGTATCATCATGTTAGACAATTGAAAAAGTTAGTTTGAAGTAAAAAACTAAAACATATATAACACTACTTTTTAAAAGTTTAAAGTCAATTCTGAGAATTGTTTGTAAATGCATTATAAATGTTACAAACGCATTGCTGAAACATGTTACAAAAACTGTGAACTATGTAGTAATTAATTGTGGAGTTAGACCTTTCACCTTTTTTTGTACCATTTTCGTGATCATGATTTTTTGGGTGGGTTTAAATCAGGACTCGATGACGCAATCGTGCAACTGAGAACGGCCCCTTTCCCAACATTATAAGACGAGTGATCGACTTGAAGCAGCGCTGGAGACTGACCAGTGTGTGACAGTACACTGAGAGCTACAGACAGCAGACACTCCTGATGCTTTCGAAACGCTTTCGTGTCATACACTGATCGTTCTGCAGCGCTGCTTAAAGTCGAACACACCTAATATCTAGAGCGTATTAGCATCAGTGGTTCACGGCTCAATCGTCATTACTACAGCCTACAGTTTTTTAGCATTCAAATTTGGCTGGGTGGTTAATAACACATTTTTATATGGTGTGACAAACTCAGAACACACATTTGATATTGACTTTACACACTTTAAGATCAGAAAGATTTTTTATGTTTTTTAAAAAGATGTATCTTTTGCTCACCGACCCTGCATTTATTTGATCAAAATTACAACAAAACAGTAATGTTGTGTCATATTATTGCCCTTTATTTATTTTAATTTTTTTAAGTTCGGTATGCTTTAAAATATAATTTAATTCTGTCACATGAGCCATCAGAAATCCTTCTAAAATGCTAAGTATGTTTTTTATTTATTTACTTTATTAATCCTGTGATACTTTAGTCAATATAATTTGAGGAGTAAAAGTTTAAAAAGAAGAGCAATTATTCAAAATATAATTATTTAGTAAATTAACTTGTTTTTACTGGCCCCAAATGTTTGAACAATAATATATACTGTTTTACTTCTATTTTGAATATTTGTTCTGTATTTACTGTATTTTTGATCAAATAAATTCAGCCTTGATGAACATAAGAGACTTATTTAAAATACATCAGGCATGTTTCATACTTTGTATTAGTGTACACTGTTAGACATTCCTAAGGATTTTTACAGTAACTTACTGCCACCACCTTTGCTCACCATCCTCTTTATTAGTGACAGAAATGTCTTCTCTGAATAATAAGAAGTAGAAATGACACGTTTAAAAGGCAAACCCCACACAGAATACCATAGTTGTTCTTTTACCATGAATTATCAGTCTCAGGGTGGCTGGCATGCTCATGTCTTTATTGATGCTTCATTGCAGTTGCCTTTAGAACAAAAATACAAAATATTCAGTAAATATTAAATTCCATTAAAAACTATAACAAACTAATTCTAAAACTAAAAAAGGCAGCTAGCCATAAAACGTGTTTAACTTAGCTAACATATGATTTTATTTTCTCAATAGGCTACTGGCCAACATTAACTACTAACACCTGAATAAAATGTCACATTAGTTAACCTAATGTTAATATAAGATAAGCGTTGCTCGTTAAAAAATATTTTAATTCGGTAACTTAATTAAATAAAGCTGAGAAATGTTGTTTGAAATGTCAGCGCAGTTTACCATAATACAGTTTCGTGTGGAAGCTGCTTCTGTGTCTTCCTCCGACGCGAGTGACGCTGCTCGATAAAAAAAAATACATAGAACCCATTATACTATCTACAGTGGATGCAGACAGTAATGTGATGCCGCGGTATATATCTGACGTACAGTAGTACTCCAAGCGCTCGCGCTGTTTCTGACATGAAGGACGAACGGATTTTCCAATCATTACAAGCGATGTAACACGTCCAGTGCAGTCAATCCTAAGCTGTTGCAGCGTTGTAGACACGGTGAAAGGCAAATCGTGTCAATCCAAATGTAAGTAATTAGGAAAATAAAACAACCTCAATAGAAAGGCATAGATGCCGTTACAGCAAATACAGTAGTATACAGCAATTTAAAAAAATACAGTAAGTCTCTCTATGTGGGGTCTGACATCACAGAAAATTCCTATGATGCAAAGGGTATTACAGTTATTTACTGTAAAGATAATTTACAGTATTATGCTGGGTGATATACAGTAAATAACTGCAGAAATTACAGAAATGTCTAACAGTGTACAAAAAAAAACGTGTGCCAGGTTTCAGAGCATCCGTTTCATCCATAGATGCTGTTTTGTACACAGATATTTCGAGTGTTGTATAAGATGGAAGGTTAATTACTGAGGAAACAAAGTTCTTTCAGAAAGATTGACGTGACCACATTTCTCGCTCATGGCGCAAACAAACGCTCAGTTCAAAGACAAACGTCTCTCACGAGTTTGGTGAAATGAGTTCTAGCAGTTCACGCCACACACACACACACAGTGTTTTAAAGCACATCTCATTTAATCAAGATGACTTTGCCTTGATTAAACTCTCTCGGGAGCTGTCGAGCCAGTCCGGTCTCTCCCCAGTTCATTTTCCTCAGCAGCATATGCTGGAAGGTTTGCTTTCCCGTCTGTCTGCCTCCAAACTCTCCCATCGTTCAGTTCCTCGCTCTCTCCCTCTCTGGTATTCAGACTACCAGTCATGGAGATGTGAGCCTCTCATTTTGCACTTACTCCTTTAGAAAATGACAAAAAAGACATTTGCTACAGCCATTGGGTATCTGTGGCAGTCTAGAACATAATAAAGACACAATAACTCTTTCCTTTGTGCCAGCTGCCAGTTTAGAGTGTTCAGACATAGGTTCATAGAACTGTGACGTGAAAAGCAGTAGACAGGAAAAAAAAAATATGTCAACTTAAAATATATGTCAAAAGGATTGGCAGTCAATGAAGAGAGAAAAAATGCTAATGATATGCAATAAAACAACTACTACAATGTAAAAAAATACTATAGACTATATAATTTTTATATATAACATTTATTTAATTATGAGAAATAAGAACAACAAAAATTTTGACTTATATTTAATTTAGATTCTTGCAAAATTATATTAAACAAATTAAATATAATACGTATTTCAATAATAATTATTATTATTTTGTATTGCATCTTTGGAAAAACTTATTTTTTCACCCAGATCTTGTAGTTAAAACATTGACCAGCAGTGATTGACCAGGTTATGGTAACCAGTTAAACCTTGACCTCTTGTTCTTTCGGAAGAATCAGTCTACCAATGGGGTAAAATCTAATTATGGTTACCATAGTTACCCATTCAATTTTAAGTGGAATAATAAAGAGAAATATACAAAATACTTTAGATTTGCCTATTTTAAGTATTATGCACCAAACTGAGAAATAATTCAGGTGTTTTTTTGTTTGCCATCCAATTGAATAGAATCAGCAAAGAATGGTCGCTGCAGTGAATACAAGCAGTTCAGGGACAAGCTGATAGGAGACTGGAGCAAACACATATGAGGTACAGTAGATTAATGAATAACCCACCAATCATGTTGTGGCATTCTGGAATACTGTTTGAACCAAATTAACCTTTGAGGTTAATAGAAACACAGTAAGATTTCCATGAAGCACACATACTTGTAAAGCGTATACTTTGAATGCACTGCGAGTCGCTTGGGATAAAAGTATCTGCTAAATGAATAAATGTACATACAAATGCAAGTGCACTATAAGTCACTTCAGATAGAAGCATCTACTAAATGACCACTCTCTAACAATAATAATTGCAAAACAATAACTTACACTATAAGGGTAAGTGGCCCGCCTCAAAATGAATCTGGTGTCTAACTGTCCATTTCATTCCAAGCACATATGGATTTATTTATTGTGTCACCTTAAGAAAAGTCCTTGCTTCTGTTTAAATTGAGACACCTGCTTCCTGTCAGACCCGAATCTACAAAACAGAGTGCTTTTCATTTTCAAGGTGCTTGATCTCAGGAACCTTTCATGTCTGGAGAAACGAGTTTCTTTTGACTCTGCCGCAGCCACAATTCCCCAGAAAAAGACCTTTCACGTTTTAAAGTGTAGTTCTTGTTGCTTCTCAAATAATTTTGTTCAAAAACCATCAGTCTGTATCGATTAAAATCCAATTGATTTGCAGCGTTAGAGGGGAGAGGCTGAGAGAGAAAGGTGCGCTTTGATTTACCTGCACAGGTTAGCCAGTCGGTCAGTCGGTCAGTCTGCAACTCTTCTAAACTGAGGGAAGCTTTTATTGCTGTTCCAATCTGAAGGCGAGTACTGACAGGACCACGAGAGGTGAAGGAAGATCACACGGTGTTCTGAAACAACAGAAAACCACAGAGGAGTCTGGGATGCTTTGGTTGGGTTTGCTTATGGAGCGAACTAAATGAGTACCTCATTTGGTGTGTTTTTCCCCTTTATATACAGACCAAAAAATATCACTAAAACATGTGCGAGACAGACCCTTGAGAGTTTGGGCTCTCATTCTGATGGCACCCATTCACTGCAGAGGATCCATTGATGAGCAAGTGATGTAATGCTACATTTCTTCAAATCTGTTCTGATGAAGAAACAAACAAAGCCTGACGGTAAGTAAATTCTGAGCAAATTCAAATTTTTGTCTGAAAAAGTAATTGATTGTTAAAATAAAACAGTAATCGATATAAAATCTACAGGAGATAACTTACTACAGGAGAGAAATCTACGCAGATCGAAGGAAAAAAAATGTATACTGTGTTTTTGTTAGCAAATCAATTACTGACTCTCTATCTCTTAAGACTGGTGATGCTGCACAAATTACATTCACAAAGGTTTTTTTTTATAAACGACAGAATTAAATTCTATAAAAATATATTTACACAAATATGTTTTGTTCCACTTAACAAATTAACTGCTCTCATCAGCAGCATGGAATTGCATGTTATTCAGATGCAAACTGTGCTTAACATCAAGACAATATTTTTCCATACTTGCCAAGCCAATTACCATTGACACTAATAACACAGGAACGCCTGCTGCCATGATGTGGTTTTATGTTTAAATGATGTTTTAATGATAATATTAAGCTTCTTAGTTGAGTATATATTGTCTACCTGCAGTATTGTTGCTAATGGACACAAATCTGAGCTCCCTGGGGATTTGTGATCGAGTAATCCAATGTATTTTATAATACTTTTATAAAAAATTACCCAAATTATACCTTCATCTGTTTACAAAGCAATGATAACTGTACAAACGGTTAAATACAAAGCACCAGGATCATCAGTGCCATGCATAACCATGCATTTAGTAAAATATTGAGAAAAAACTTGTTACTTTATAGGAGCCCAACAATCATACACACACACACACACACACACACACACACACACAATTTTCTTATAAAGCACATGATGTTTGGCCTGATGTTTGATGGATTTTTCTGCTAAACAGATTTCTTTTCATTCACAACATCCTATAGATGCAGTCGTAAACAGCGAGTTTGACCTCCTCCCTGACTCGTGTTTTGTACTTGTGCGTTTTGTATGAATACACAGACTCTCTCAGGAAAGGAAGGCCAAAAGTTAATCGTGATATTTCAAAGTTGCGGTTGCAAACAGAAAATAATTTGAGGGAAATGGTAATGTGCACCGGTGCAAGAAAATCTTGCCTCTTCCTCTGCTGCTCTAAGAAATGTATGTGTGATCGATTGTGTTTCCAGTTTGATGAGGTGATAAAGAACATTTCTATATGATTTTGAACACTAAATTAGAAAAAAAATATGTTTTTGAACGTTAATAAATTGCACTCTCAAACTAAAATAATATATTACAAGCCTTTAGTTGTCACACTAAAATGTACTTATTCAATGCTGATATTTCTACATATATATATATATATATATATATATATATATACACAGTATCTCACAGAAGTGAGTACACCCCTCACATTTTTGTTAATATTTTATTATTTATTTTCATGTGACGACACTGAAGAAATGACACTTTGCTATAATGTAAATTAGTGGGTGTACAGCTTGTATAACAGTGTACATTTTCTGTCCCCTCAAAATAACTCAATACACAGCCATTAATGTCTAAACCGCTGGTCACAAAAGTGAGTACACCCCTAAGTGAAAATGTCCAAATTGGGCCCATAGTGTCAATATTTTATGTGGCCACCATTATATTCCAACACTGCCTTAACCCTCTCGGGCATGGAGTTCACCAGAGCTTCACAGGTTGCCACTTGAGTCCTCTTCCACTACTCTATGACGACATCACGGAGCTGGTGGATGTTAGAGACCTTGCGCTCCTCCACCTTCCGTCTGAGGATGCCCCACAAATGCTCAATAGGGTTTAGGTCTAGAGACATGGTTGGCCAGTCCATCACCTTTACCCTCAGCTTCTTTAGCAAGGCAGTGCCCGTTATCATGTTGGAATATTGCCCTGCGGCCCAGTCTCCGAAGGGAGGGGATCATGCTCTGCTTCAGTATGTCACAGTACATGTTGGCATTCATGGTTCCCTCAATGAACTGATACTGTATATATATTTGTTTATAGAAACAGTGTGTCAAACTATGTCATGATCAAACTTTACAGACAAAGACAAAAAAAGGACAAACAATGAGAATTCTTGAAAGGACAAGATTATAGCTTATTTTTTTCATACATACATTTCATATATTTATTACATACATAATACATACACACAAAAAAATATGAATTGGAGGAAAAAGTGTGCCAACTAGCCCTGGTCTCTCCAATATAAGGGTCACAAATGACAAGTGATAAGTCTAAAAAGCATTACATGAATATTAACACGTGTTCCTGTGGCTCAGTGGTAGAGCATTGCGTCAGCAGTGCAACAGGTTGTGGGTTTGATTCCCAGGGAACACACATACTAATGAATACGTATAAACAATGCAATTGTAAGTTGCTTTGGATAAAAGCGTCTGTTAAATGTATATGTATTAAACATGTTTTGAATTCAATTAGAAATATTTAGTTATTGTAATTTAACACACATTCTTATTTGAATGCACAAACAACTGATTTATTCAAAATTTTAAATATTTATAAGTGACATGTTTTTTTACATGAGTCATTCATCCTCTTTGATTCCTATTCGCATATTCGCTCAGGAGGGAAGACAGTCCTCAAACAAATTCATCTTGAGAGCAGATGGTGGTGAACACCTGGATGATCCACAGAGTCTAAGCCTTCTGATGTTCCCTTTAAAATAGAGATCTTCCGTGATGTTTGACATCCCTGCACTGCGTGCGGGGAGAATTGGGATTACAGTTTGATTTTAAGGATCCCGGCACGTTCCATAGCGGACTTTTTTCTCTCTGTGATCTCTCCAGGAAAGAGCTTTTGAGCGCAGATCTTACAGCGGGGCTTTACCACATGTGGCGGATATGGCTGGGAGGTCATTGTAGAAGTGTGTTTAGGCCGAGGATTGCAGCTGTTTACACTTCAGACTGCATAATGTTAACGGGAGCTTACCGGCTAAAGATCAAGGCTAATAACCCAAAGGCCTTGGGTTCAAACGCTAGAAAGGCTGATCTCATGAACTTCACAGAACAGCCATGAAGACATTGGATGCATATTTACACAAAGACAGCAACTGACCGACTTCTATGCAATGTTTAAGAGTCAGGAGGTAACTTACTTATGTATATAGTAGCACACCACTGTTCAAAAGGTTGGTCATTTTTATGTTTACACTTTATTTTAAGGTGTCCTTGTTACAGTGTAATTATACATGTATATTAATTAACTATGGGTTTGGCTTAGGGTTACTTGCTTGCACTTATGCATAATGTATTGTTATTATAATAGTAAGTACATGTAGCATGTGTAAAAAGGACACCTTAAAATAAAGTATTGCAGATTTTTTTTATGGTTTAAAATAAGTTTATTATGATCATCAAGGCTGACTTTATTTGATAAAACAGTAATATTGTGAAATGTTTTTACAATCTAAAATAACATTTATATTTTCAAATTATTTCAAAAAATAATTTATTTCTGTGATGTAAAGCTGAATTACTCCAGTCTTCAGTGTCACATAATCCTTCAAAAATTGTTCTGATATAACGATTTTCTGCTCAAGGAATTACAACATTATTTTTTATTGATAAACATAAATAAACTTTACTGTCACTTTTGAGCAATTTAATGTTTTTTGCTGAATACAAATATTAATTTCTTTAAATTGTATTTTTTTTTTATTACAATTACACATAATTTATTTCTAAATGTAGTTAAACAACAAATGCAGACTTTGTTTCTCAAACCGAATAAACATGCACATTGGATGTAAATAAGAAATTATTAAGTAATTGAAGAGTTTTCATACACTTATTTTACAGTAGTGATGCTCACTGTACTCTTGGTTTTGTTAGCGAGAGGTTTGTTCAGTTCATATAATGATGTGTTAAACACTATTAACTGCATCAATTGTCTTTAAACTGTTTACTTTCTCTATAAAATAAAGTGCTCATTGTATTTGCAGACACATACGGTGCTCATTTGTTACTTAATTGTTCTAACATGTGGTTGAATGCGGCCTTAATTGCAATTATATTTCCATCATTTGACATTGTTAGTTTCTTTAGGAGTACAGTGCAGCTGCAGAAAGCTATTTATTTAGTTTCATTTATTTATTAATTTACTTATTTATTAAATACAGACTATATACTTTGCTGTTTCAAGGACGTGGAACAAACAACAAATAACTAAATGTTTTAATAGCTAATAGCCAAAGGTCCTGTAGCTCTTGGTGTGTTGAAATCATAATGGCCAGCATTGCTCGGATCCCTGGCTGACCTTTTGCTGTTATTATTCCAGTAGTTTTCCTTAAAACGATACCATAAGTTGCTTGGGTATGTATACAGTAGTTTGTATGTATAAAAATGTGGTTTGAGGAACCTAAAATATAAAATATTTATAACTTAAAATATAACCACAATAAATGCATTGGACATGCATTTTTGTATATATAAGAGAAACGTCTCGGTTACGTATGTAACCCTCGTTCCCTGAAGGAGGGAACGGAGACGTCACGTCGGAGGACCGACGAATTGGGATATCGCTTAGAGACCAATCCACTTCGAGTGTAAACTAACGAGCCAATGCACATTGGCATGCGATTATGCATCCAGCTGCTGCTGATCACAGCGTGAGCATAAATAGGCAGCAGGTGCAGCGCATATTCAGGTTTTCGCTGAGGAGCCGAGCGGGGACCGGCCGCTCAGCGGTGGTACAGGAGCCGTGGCGGCGGGGCGTGACGTCTCCGTTCCCTCCTTCAGGTAACGAGGGTTACATACGTAACCGAGGCGTTCCCTATCAGTCGGTCACTCTCGGCGTCACGTCGGAGGACCGACGAATTGGGATCCCTACCAAAGGCCACGGATACTGCCTTCCAGTGTCCCGTGGAGGCCTCCTGTGCCATTACTTTTTGGCGCGGGTTAGGGCCCCATAGGAAGATCCATTACTGTTGCTATGGCACTACCCACTCAGTAGGACTAGATAACACTGGGAAGCGTGCCGTTCAGCTCAGAACAGGAGCAGCTGCGGAAGCCCTTACCTTCCCGAGGGAGGTTAAGAGGCAGTTACACATATGGACAATAGTCAGATGCATATGGAAGATTGGAGGTGATTGTAACCTCTTGGAGTAGCAGGAAGTCTGCCGGGAAACACGGGCTCTAAGGCTAACCGTGGAAATACACATATGGGATCCGAACGGTCTCTACATATGGAACCCAGCCCTCTACCATTTCTCAGGGATTCATCGAGTGAGGGCCTGGCACCGGACGCTCCGCCACGTCCAGCTGCCGAGGGGATGGAGGAGCTCGACAAAACAACAGTTTTTAGCAAGCCGACCCGAAACCGGGGCCCCTCAGTGCTTCTACCCGTTTGAGGTGAGAACACAGGAGGAAACCGGTTCCACACGAAGGCTATAGAATCTAGCGAATGTGTTATGGGTCGTCCAGCCCACAGCTCTACAAATATCTGTCAGTGAGGCGCCACGAGCCAGCGCCCAGGAGGACGCTACACTTCTCGTAGAGTGAGCTCTCAACCTGAACGGGCAAGGCACACCCTGTGCCTGATAAGCCAGGGTGATGGCATCCACTATCCAGTGGGCCATCCTCTGCTTGGAGACGGCATTCCTTTCTGCCGGCCTCCGTGACAGACAAAGAGCTGGTCTGAGGTCCTGAAGCTTTGCGTCCTGTCAACATAGTGTCTCAATGCTCGGACGGGACAAGCAAAGCCAGGGCTGGGTCTGCCTCCTCCGGGGGCAGCGCTTGCAGTCTCACCACCTGGCTCTGAAGAGAGTAGTGGGAACCTTGGGCACATAGCCGGGCCGGGGCCTCAGGATTATCTGGGAATCTGCCGGTCCAAACTGTAGGCACGAATCGTCGACCGAAAATGCGTGCAGGTCCCCAACTCTCCTAATGGAGGCCAGTGCAAGCAGGAGCAGAGTTTTCATTGAGAGAAACTTGGGCTCGACTGTCTACAAGGGCTCAAACGGGCCCTGTTGTAGTGCTCTAAGCACTAAGGACAGGTCCCAAGAGGGTATAGAGGGGGGGCATGGAGGATTCAGCCTTCTAGCCCCCCTAAGGAACCTGACGACTCAGTCATGCTTCCCCACCGACTTCCCTTCCACAGGGTCGTGGTTGGCAGCAATCGCGGCCACGTAGACCCTGAGGGTGGAGGGAGACAGCCTTCGCTCCAACCCTTGCTACAAGAAGGATAGCACGACTCTGATCGGGCATCTCCGGAGGTTTCTCTGTGAGAAGAGCACCATTCGACGAACAGGTTCCACTTCAAGGCGTGGCGTGTCTAAGAGCGGTGCTCTCGCCAGTGATAGTGTCCACTACCTCTTGGGGTAGGTCACCTAGAACCTCCGCGTCCCGTCTAGGGACCAGACATGAAGTCTCCAGAGATCTGGACGCGGGTGCCATAAGGTGCCCCGTCTCTGAGTCAGTAGATCCTTCCTCAGAGGAATCTGCCAGAGAGGGGCTGTCACGAGGAGCATCAGCTCTGGGAACCAAGTCCTGGTAGACCAGTATGGTGCCACGAGCAGGATCTGCTCCTCTTCCTCCCTGACCTTGTGTACAGTGTCTGTGCGAGAAGGCTCACTGGGGGAAATGCATATTTGCGAAGGCCCCGCGGCCAGCTGTGTGCCAGTGCGTCGGTGCCGAGTGTTCCTTCGGTCAGGGAGTAGAACAACTGGCAATGCGACGTCTCTAGGGACGCGAACAGGTCTACCTGTGCGAGTCCAAAACGTTGCAAATCAGCTGGACCGTCTGGGGATGGAGTCTCCATTCTCCGGGGAGCGCAGCTCGTGACAGCTCGTCGGCCTGTCCGGTTGAGCAAGCCCAGAATATGAATGGCGGCGACCTCAGATGCTTCCGACTCCAGAGGAGGAGGTGGCGGCGCGGTTGCGACATGCGGACGGAGCGTGAACCACCTTGTCGGTTGATGTGCATAGCGGTCGCAGTGCTGTCGTGGACCAGGCGTCTCTTGAGGCGGTTCAAGGCCAGGTGTACTGCCAGCAACTCTAGGCAGTTGATATGCCAGTGCAGTTGGGGACCCGTCAAACCCCGACACTGCAAGCCCGTTGAGCGTGGCCCCAGCCCTTGGCGGAGGCATCCGTGTAAACCCCAGCGTGCCTGGAGACCTGTTCCAGGGGCACTCCTGCCCGAAGGAATGAAGGGTCTGACCACGGGGTGAAGGTTTGGCGGCAGGCTGGAGTGACTTGGACCCAGCGTGCCGCTCTGCCACGCCCACCTCGGGACTCGGCCATGGAGCCAGTGTTGAAGCGATCTCATATAGAGCCCCAGCGGTGTGACCGTCGCTGCAGCCGCCATATGCCCCAGGAGCCTCTGAAACTTGTTTCAGTGGTGCCGCCATCCTGTTCTTGAGCGTATTCAAGCAGTTCAACACCGACTAAGCGCTTTCCTGCGTGGTAGCGCTGTCTGATTGACCGAATCCAAACTCCATACCGAGAAAAGAGATCCTCTGCATCGGCAAGGTTTGCTCTTTTCCCAGTTGACCCGAAGGCCCAACTGGCTGAGGTGCGAGCACCAATCCCTGTGTTCGCATAACTGATCCTGAGACTGAGCCAGTATGAGCCAGTCGTCGAGGTAGTTGAGAATGCACGCCCTGTTCTCTCAAGGGAACAAGGGCTGCCTCCGCTACTTTCGTGAAGACACGGGCGATAGGGACAGCCCGAAGGGCAGGACCTGTACTGATATGCTCGTCCTTGAGCAAACCGCAGGAATGGCCTGTGGCACGGAAGGATCGACACATGGAATACGGGTCTTCAGGTCAATGCTGCAGACCGAACTTGGGGACGGATGCATCCGAAGACAGCGGTTCTGCATGAGCATCTTGAGCATCAAGATGCGCAGACCCAAGATTGGTCGTAACCCACTGCTTTTCTTGGGCACAATGAAGTAAGGGCTGAAAAACCCTGCCTTCATATCGGCTGGAGGGACGGTACCATCACGTCCTTCGCCAGTAGGACAGAGATTCCTCTCACAAGTCATGGGCATCGGCTGCCTTCACTGCTGTGAGGTGGATGCCCTGAACTTGGGAGGACACCGGCGAACTGAATAGCATAGCCGAGTCAGATGGTCCCCAGGAGCCAGCGAGGCGGCTGGGCAGCTCCCGGCACCCAGACACCGTACAAGCGGGACCATCGGGACCACCGGCGTACCGCAGTAGGGCAGGTGGAATGCAGGGACCTGGCCCGTGGCGGACCGAGGAGGGTCTGAGTGTGCGGTGCACGTTTACCTGCTTCCATAATTTGGCAGAGGGTGCGTGAGTAGCCTTTGATGGACGCTCTCGAACCGCCCACTGCTGCCTGCTGGCGAGAGGGAGGATGAGTGTGGTCCGTTGATTCGTCCATGACTCTCCAAGCCCTCTTGGGACCCAGAGACAGAGACAACCGCTTCCTGTCGAGATTTTTGAAAAAACAGATTATCCACCCGGCCCTCCTCCGGGGGAGGGAGAGATGCACTTACCCTCTCCCGAAGCAGTTCCCTCTCTCTCTGGGTCGCCCGTCCCGAGGCCTCTTGCTCCTCTGCTTACCGCCAGTAGACTGGGGCCAGGACGGGCGGGGCGGCCTGCCTACACCTAGCTCTACGGCACCGCTTTTGGAGGCTGCTGCGGATGCGGTGCGGGAGCAGGGGTGGATGCAGGGGGCCGCCCTCGGCGACGAGCAGGCTGGGCGCTGCAACCGGCGGACGGGTGGAGGCAGCAGCTGCCCGCCGAGGCAGGAAGTGTTAGATCGCCTCAGTCTGCTCCTGTGCAGCCGGGAACTGCTGGGCCAGGTTACCGGCTGCGTCGCCGAAGAGGCCAGTCTGGGATACAGGAACCTTGAGGAACCGACTTTGTCGGCGTCCCTATGTCAACCAGACACAGCCAGAGGTGGCGCTCCTGGACCACAAGTGTGGACATCGCACGACCCAGAGACCGTGCCATAACCTTCGTCGCTCGTGGCGTGAGGTCAGGTGCGGTACGGAGCTCTTCTCAGAACTTCCGGATCGTAACCACCCCCGTGCATGTCCCTCAGTGCTTTTAGCCTGAAAAGAACCTGCAGTAATGCCGTAGCATTAGGTGGAGACAGCCTCTCCACAGGCCACATAAGCCTCGCCAGATGAGACCAGACGAGTACCTACAGGCCCGGAAGAGGAGGCACGGTTTGCCCTGCCGGGTGGAGACAGTATAGGGACACACTTGCATCGCAACTGACCGCTCCACCGGGGGGAGAGAGGCACCCGGGGCAGGGCGCTGAGAACCAGCACAAGCTACCCCGAGAAACCAGTCGTCCAACCTCGAGGGTTCGGGACACGGTGGCTTTCTCCACTCGAGCCCTACCCTTCCGGTGGCCCGGGAAAGCATAGCTGTCACTTCCAGATCCGACTCAGGCATTGCTACCGCGGGCGGCAACGCAGCGAATCTTCCTCTCCAGAAGCTCCGGCTCACCCTCCGATGCAGCGATCGACATCTGGTGGTCGGGAGGAGCACCAAGGATACTGCTGGTACGCTCCTTTTAGAGGGCCCAGCACGTTCCATTGCAGCTCAACTGGTTGCGGAGCGCAAGAGGGCGATGGTCCCCTGAGGGTTTGCCACCACTGTAGTCCTCAGACCAGCCGTGCTACCGCCTGAAGTAGACCTCGCCTGTCTGCAGCCAGGGCGAGAACTAGATCGAGACAGAGGCAACAGCTCCGCCCCTTTGTCGAGGAGTAGCAGACCTGGCCGCAACTCCGAGATGAGCATCCACAGTGAGAAGATGACTCATCCACGAGCCACCTCAGCGTGCTGCCCCAGGCACGTGAGGCAGCGAGCGTGACCATTCACCCAGCGCCAGGCAGCGACCGCATCCAGAAAGCGCCGCGGGTGACACGTTGTCTGAAGCAAGACCCAACTCGTCTTTATAAAGGCGCGCGTCAAGTTGCCAGATGCAACATCGTCTTTAAAAGACGCACCCGTGAATGCTCTTTAGGAAAAACTCTTTTAGCATGCTGAAGCAAACAGGGGAGATGGTCATTTGCAACACAAACAGGGGGTAGTGCAGCCTGATGTGTGCAGTCCACTCGACATGGGAAGAACCACCACCGCTGTAGTGCCGTACCACCAGCACGAGAGTCTTCCGAAGAGCATGCTCAACTCGTTGAATTCACTCGTTCAGCAGAAGTCAGGAGCAGAACGATGTAACCGCTCGGCTCCGAAGTGAAAAGCTGAATATGCGCTGCACCTGCTGCCTATTTATGCTCACGCTGTGATCAGCAGCAGCTGGATGCAATAATCGCATGCCAATGTGCATTGGCTCGTTTAGTTTACACTCGAAGTGGATTGGTCTCTCTAAGCGATATCCCAATTCGTCGGTCCTCCGACGTGACGTCGAGAGTGACCGACTGATAGGGAACTGGGGCTAGTTGTCACACATGGCATCATCACAGCATGCAAATAAAAGCCCCACACAATGGTTTTACAATAGAAACCATTTAATAGTCAAGACTTTGGTTAGCATATCTACTAATAATATAACAAATGGTACAAAGGAAGGATTTTTGTGTCCAAATATTTGACAGGTAGACATCATTGTATTACTGTATTGTAGGCTACAGTTACTCCACAACATTCGATTTCCAACTCAACGCCATCCTTTATCCTAATGAACTCTTCTTTTGTGCTTCCCCTGCAATGCTGGATTCAGTGTAACGTGAGCAAGAATACACTCAATGGATTTTCCCATAAACACATGAAATGGAGAAGAGCTTACCAGTTAATCACTTACAGGCTCTGCAAAAACGTGTTTAATTGGAAAGTTATCAAATAACTCTCGACACAGTGTGTCTCCTGAAAGCGGATATTGATTTCAGGTTCCCAGTGCTATTGCACAAATGCCATCTCCAAGAGTTTTCCATCAAGTGGCACTCGGACAATGATTGATCGTTTACAAAGTGGATGACCATTGATCATTACTCAATCATGGAGATGATTCCAGCCTGTAAAACGTCCCTGTCTAAACAGGTCATTCATCATTAGACGGCCCCGCTTTCATAAGGGTTTCATGACAACAACCTCCACCAAACGGGAAAATGTGTCATGTTTCTCTGCCGGCACATCTCGCAAACCCTCAGACGTCAGTTTTCATTTGGCCGGCTTCTGTCAAAAATTGATTTCTCGTGTGAGATAATGTTCCACTGGATTGTTGCATTTTCCAGTGCTTTACAATCATGAATGCAAAATGAGTGCTCAGCGAAGTATGAACCGAGCAAATGCAAACAAAGTTAAGGCATGCTGCAATTCACAAAACACATTTCATACTGCAGACTTGAAGGCTGGACTTGAATCTCACACTAGATAAAGCTTGCATTGTGCCATGCCGTATATCTGTCCGCGCTCGATCAGATATGCCAGTTTGCACCTGCTGGGCCAATAATTCGGTCCTGCCAGACCTGGCACCGCTGCGGGTGTAAATTAGAGAGATGATTTTGGACTCTGGGTCTGAAATGTCAGACATCTTGGCGTTTATTTCCCGCTGATCATCAGTAAACTGATATGGAAGGCTGATTCAGACTTTTATTTTAGAAATAATGGAAAGTCATTAGCTTAAAAGGAACAGGCTATAATTCTGTAGCAATTTAGTCTTTTGTGAGTCTATTCATTTAGTCCCTGTTCAATTGAAAACATTTTTTTTAAAGAAACGGTTTATTGTATAATTCATGCATCATCTAGTCACCCTTATTTTCTTCTGAACCCATCTGACTGGCTTTATTCTGCAGAAAAAAATATTAAATATTGCATAGTGTCTGGACATGTTATGTCAGGCATAAAAATAAATAACCATTGAAAAATCAGCTGAAGACTTTATTAATCATTCACGCACTTTCACTTCAAATATAATGTGAAGTGAAAATCCAAGCAGGTGTATATATATATATATATATATATATATATATATATATATAAACGTATGGAGTCAATAAGATTCTAAAAAAGAGAGAATTTTTTGGTTTATTTGTTTTTTAGGTTGGACATGTTCTTTTAAAATAATTACATTTTCAAATAAAATTGTGATCATATTTCAGCATTTTTGATCACATAAATGCAGCCTTAATTAGTGAGAGATGCACAAAATAAATAAATAAAAGCATTTTTTTGAGTAATATTGTATATTTAGTAATTATGGACACTTACAAATAGAAATATGACAAATTGTAAAAATAAAGAATCAGTAGGTGTACATTGAGTTTCCAACTCAACAACATAATTTTCTCATAAACTCTTTTATTTTGTGCTTCCCTTGCAATGTCGGAAAAACCCATTTGACATTCTTTCTTTTTTAGAAAAAGAGCTAAGCTTCACAAATGACAAAAACACCACAAATTATGAACTGACCTAGTAATGAAAATGGGGGGCAGTCGTGGCCTAATGGATAGAGTGTCGGACTTGTAAACTGATCTTGTGGGTTCGAATCTCAGGTCTGGCAGGAATTGTCGGGGGGGGGACTGAATAACCTGTTCTCTCCACCTTCGATACCACGACTGAGGTGAGATCTTTGAGCAAGGCACCGAACCCCCAACTGCAATATATATATATATTGTCCTCTGCTGAAGCTCTCAAACGTCATTCATTTACTTTACATTTAATCATTTAGCAGACGCTTTTATCCAAAGCAACATACAAATGATGAGAATAATAGAAGCAATCAGACCATCGAGAGAGCAACAGTACACAAGTGCCATGACAAGTCTCAGTTATTCTAGCACAGTTAGTCATTCACGCTCACTTTCACATCAGATACGACACACGTAGAAGTGAAAATACAAACGACAATACAAATTGGTGGAAAGATACTAAATGCTTTTAATAGTATAAATCTTATTTTTTCTGTTAAATGTAGAATTGTGTGGTTTTAAAACTATAAGCTCACCC
Organism: Gymnocypris eckloni scoliostomus; assembly: GCA_027564155.1. Classification (NCBI taxonomy): domain Eukaryota; kingdom Metazoa; phylum Chordata; class Actinopteri; order Cypriniformes; family Cyprinidae; genus Gymnocypris; species Gymnocypris eckloni. The sequence continues at coordinate 26,732,029 of CM050420.1, read as the reverse complement.
CTGCACACAAGTTCAAAAGAGTTTTTGTTTTTGTTTTTGTTTTTTTTTAGCAAACAATGTCTCATTTTTGTAAATTTGAGTAAATTTACAAAAATAAATAAACTGAAACTTAAACTAAATAATAAAATAAAATGGTAATTAATAAATACTATATAGACATTCGGAAGCCGGGGGGTAATAAAGATTAAATTAAATTATAAAGAAAATGATATTAAAATGATATAAAACAGAATGCATAAAAATAAAATACTAACAGTGATATTAAAATAACACTTGGATGTCGAACATTACTTGTTTGGAGGTCTTTTGTTTGGAATAACATGAAGGCAAGTAAATAAGTGAACTGTTTCTTTATAATACGTATCACGGGAAGACTCAGTTACTTGATAGGATCAATAAAACACTAAACAGTCACTTTTGCCGCTGCATTATGATTCCAGTGGTTGAAAGTTTATCAGACTTGTGAAAACACACTTATCGCTTCAAGGCATCCATTGCTTCTGTTCAAAAACAGAGTTCAAGGTGTGTTATCAGAGGATGTGCTGATAATGTCCTAGAGCTGTAGCTTGATGCTGGTATAAATATTAATCATATGTGGTTAAACCACCTCTGTTCCAAAACCCGCTGAGCTGCCAGCATTGTAAAGTGCTCCTGACACAGAAAGCTGCTCCAGTCCAGACAGCAAGCATCAACATAATGCTACCGTATAAAATAGCCCATTTTACAGCAAACTCAGAAAGAAAGAAAGAAAGAAAGAAAGAAAGAAAGAGAGAGAGAGAGAGAGAGAGAAAGAAAGAAAGAAAGAAAGAAAGAAAGAAAGAAAGAGAGAAAATCCAAAATAACAGATTACTCAAGATAAATGTTAAATACAGACTAATATTTCTGTGTAATATTTCTGCCACAGGATAACAACAATAATAATAATAATCACAATCATGATAATAAAGTAAAAAATAAAATAAAAAAGATAATTGCAACTTTTTATTTAAACAAATAGGACTTTCTCACAATCATAAGAATAAAAAAATGTAGATAAACGTAAGATAAAATGTTGAAATGAACTTTTCTGTTTTATTCTGAGGCCCCAAAAAAATCTGCTTTATATCTCAGTTCTTTTTCTCAGAATTAAAAAAAGTCTAAATAGTCCGATAAAGTTATAAAGTTGTAATTATCTTTAACAAAAGATTTGTGAGATGCAATCTCAGATCAGACATTAGAGACTTTTATTTCTTCACATGCCTAAGAAAAATCTATGAATTGCAAACTATTAAATAATTGCTATTAAAGAATTAAAGAATAAACTTTCATAGAAAAAAAAGTAAGATGCAAGAAAGCATCTTAACAGAAGTCAACTAAGAACTGCAAGAACAAAGTCAGAATTATAAGTTAATATATGTATTTGATATGCTATTATATATTTTACTATATGCTGAATTTGTATATTAGACTAAGTGTTATATTAAAATGTGAGTCAAGTGGTTTACATGGGTACCACAATTGACAATTGATACAGTTTGTAGGGTGTTCCAAATCTGCATTTAAGTTCCATTTGATTCTATTGATTGAAGTGACATGTGGCCAAGTGTGGTGACCCATACTCAGAATTTGTGCTCTGCATTTAACCCATCCAAAGTGCACACACACCGCAGTGAACACACACACAGAGGACTGAGACTGTAAATTTGAGTAAACGTAAACTGAAACTTAAACTAATTAATAAAATAAAATGGTAATTAATAAATACTATATAGACATTTGGAAGCCGGGGGGGGGGGGGGTAAATATGTGATATTAAAATTTTATTTGGAGACATAACCCTTTTGGAAACATCCCGGTGTTCCCAATGGCCAGTCTGTGCCTGCACACCGTGAACACACACCCGGAGCAGTGGGCAGCCATTTATGCTGCGGCGCCTGGGGAGCAGTTGTGGGTTCGGTGCCTTGCTCAAGGGTCTCACCTCAGTTGTGGTATTGAGTGTGGAGAGAGTGCTGTTCATTCACTACCACCCCCTAACTACAATCCCTGCCGGCCCGAGACTCGAACTCGCAACCTTTCGATTACGAGTCCGACTCTATCCATTAGGCCACGACTGCCCCAAAAGGTAGCTTTTTTGCTCCCTTAAAAGGTAGCTGCTTGTTTAGACAGCAAGGCAGCTCAGTTGGTTTTAAAACCGAGCTGCAAGATGACACTGGTGCAGAGCAGAAATATGACAATGATCAGCAGTTTCCGCTGACAAGCATGACAGGAATTTTCAGCTAACTCGTCTCTCAGGACTATTTGTGTTTTAGAGGCACTTAAGAGTAACATGCCTCCTTCTCACTGAAGATCAATACTGTTGAAGTAGACATCACCTGCTCCTTTTATCATGTGATAATTGCTGATGCTTCCAGCAGAATATTCCACCAACCTGCCCCTTTCCCTTCCAGGACAGTCAGCTCTCTGATGGTCACAGACTTTTTACTATTGGCAAATCTGGTTCACTTTGCAGCATGACAAGATCAACCCACTTTTACAGCAACAGACCATCAAACTACAACACCAGGCTACACCAACAACAGCTTGTTTTGTTCTTGCGTATGCAGTTTAGGGTTGGGTTAATATGAAAAAAGACAAAAGAATAAGCAAAAACTGAAGAATAATGGTAATTATTACAAACATACTCCACAGAAAACAACACAAAACTACCCAGGAGTACTGTAAATATGTAACTAAAAAAACATATACTTATGATTCACTACAGCTGAAATGACTAGAGGCAGTAAAACTCTGACAACATTTTTTTTTCCTTTTCACATAATAATGATTTAAATTAAATGCCTAATTGTCGGACAAATCCTTGAACAATATAATGTTATGGCTAACAAACAATTTTAACTTTTGAATTTGTATGTTACATATACAGCTTCATAGGCTACATATGTTTTTTTTTGTATTCTTTTTTTTTCTCTCGGTAGATTTGCACAGTAGCTCAAGTGATACAGTATTGTACTTGAAATGTGAAGCTCTCCGGTATGAAACTTGGGAAAATACAGATCGATAAATCTGCATGTATGACTTAGAACACAAGATGATGTTCTGAAGGACATTGACTTCAATTGTTTGAAAAAGAAGAGAATGAATGGATGAATGAATGAATGAATGAATGAATAGTGGAAAAAAGTGAAGTGATGTGTGGCCAAGTATGGTGATCCATACTTAGAATTTGTGCTCTGAATTTAACCCATCCAAGTGCACACACACAGCAGTGAACACACACACACACACACACACACACACACACACACACACACACACACACACACACACACACACACACACACACACACACACACACACACACACACACACACACACACACACACACACACACACACACACACACCGTGAACACACTCCCAGAGCAGTGGGCAGTTGGTGCTCAAGGGCACCTCAGTCGTGGTATCAAGGGTGGAGAGAGCGCTGTACATTCACTCCCCTCACCTTCAATTCCTACCGGTCTGAGACCCAACCTCCGGATTACGAGTCAGACTCTCTAACCATTAGGCCACAACTTAACCAATTTTGAATTCATTAACACTATCGGTAGGTTTGAGCATGTTATTTTCCAACACAATATCATAACGATTTTAGCGACACTCCCCAGACATTTAAATTCTGAACCGTTACAGTACGTAGGCCTACCTGAAATAATTTAGCCTACTAAAAAACAGCAATTATCTGACTGTACCAGCGTAATAAAAACGTACCATGGTCAATTATTGAACCAGCATTTTAGCGCCACTCCCTCGACATTTCACTTTGAAACAGTCATGAAACATGCAGTAAGGTACATAATATCTGTGTTGCAGAAAGGTTGCCACAAGCATACATTTCCAAAGAGCCTGGGTTGCCAAAAACATATAGTTCAAATGCAGGGGTGGTTTCTCCATTAGGGCGATTGGGCGACGCACCACCAAAGCACGAAAGGAAGATTTTTTTTTTATTTCACATTCAATCACAGTGTTATGTTTGCTTTCACTGTTTTTACTGTTTGTTCTGCCTCTTAAAATACAGTCCAATCAGTGTCGAGTCACGTTTTGTGTAGTACCGCCCCTTTCTGGGCTATTTCTGTAAGATTGAGAATCGCTCCGAGTGTTCCCATAGACTTCCATACAAAGATTTTTTTTTTTTTAACTGCAGGCACTGCAATGCAATCTCTATGGGTTCCGGGAGGGCTAGTGTAACGGATGTATGCCAGTAAGGGCTGTGTGTAAACCTCACTCCTCTGACCTCAAAATGAGGCGCTCTAGTGACTGACGCTAGAGGCTGTAGCCTTTAGCCTCCTTGGTAGAGCGCCCGCCTCCCGCACCGGAGTCCCGGGTTCGCGACCCGCTCGGTGAGTTGGTGCGGATGCGGGGGGGTTACACTAGCACTAGCTAGCGTGCTTTCATCATCATACGTAACCCTTTAATTGGTTGGAACAAGCATACCTCTAATACGAAGAGAAAATAAGTCAGGACTAGTCTGTATGGGCTGAATAAAGCAAACCAGTATCTTAGCAGTGAAGTTTTGATGGATGACGATTGTAATGGAGGTAAAGGCGATTACAGTCAGTGACGATACATGAATCGTTGGAACTGCAGCTTGACTTGAAGTTATTTATATATGCAAAGAAAATGGTATAAACAAATGTAACTTATGTATTTATCTCACAGATTTTGTTGTTGTACTGTATACATTCATTTTAAATTATTATTAAAATTAAAAACAAAATGTTTTCAGAAAAGCTTGCAGAAAATATAGTTTTGTGAGAATCATCCTCAATCTTGAATTTGGTAAAACAATTTTCTTTATTTAAAATGTTTAATATCTTAATTCTTATCTTTTTGTTATACTGGGATAAATCCCTAAATTTGCCACCAGCCGCCACTGTACAAATGTGTGATGACCTTTTGGATCAGACGTTCTTTCTGTCAAAAAGTAATAATTTGTAAGTAAAAATAATAACATAATACTTTGCTAAGTCAGCCCAGTCCTGCATGTTGATATCATGCTATATTTAACCTTGAACTATTTTAAAGAGCATTTTGCTAATAATTATAAATATGCATTCAGTTTTATGACCAAATGAGCAGCAATGTGTGCCATTCGAAACTGAATTTGTCATTTATTTTGTATTTTTTTATTGAATTACTATATCTGAATTGAATTTGAACTGAGGCAGCAAACACAATGCCGAACTACAATATGAATTTGAGAAAGAAAGAAATTAAATTAATCTCAACAGCGTGGCATCCTCTCCTGTGAAGACTGTGTGGTTCTAGCTGGGCTGGGCCACTAAACGACAGCTTTACTTACGCCTGACAGCCTGTCGCCGCTCACAGATCAGGTCTGTCTCCTGCATATATTCTAATTAGAAAAGCAACATTTATGAAGATGTTTATGAAAGTTTAAATGTTGAAGGTTAAAAGTCTTGAGACTTGAATGTTTATAGGCTTTCTGGACAGTTAGAATGATAGTACAATAGAACACTATAGCAATAATACACTGGATGGATGGATGGATAGGTGCACTGTATTCTGTGATCTGTGATACTGTAGGGGGAAATGTGATTATATGTAAAAAATAATTGTAAAAGGATAAAAGAAATGGTGAGCAGTCAATAAGGCCACAGTTTCCCTCATACATATCATGTAAAGCCAGACAATCTGTTTTGATCTTTGAATTCTTTGTTATTTCTGCAAGCAGTGTACATCCATGACTGAACAGAAGGTGGTCAAGTCGTCTGAAGGTGTGACTGCTACAAGAGCGTTTATGCTGCAGTGAAGGTGGGCCGTAGTTCACAGGTGCTGTTTGTTGTTCACAGTGCCAGACCATCTTTTTTTTTTTGGCTGCTTTATTTTTGATATTCTAGTGGGCATTTGGCTGGTAGAACTGGCTGAAACTGAACTCAGCGTGCATTTGAGAGCCATGAATACAATGCCTGAAGGCAAAACAGGAAACACAGACTTCCAAACACGCACACATACACACATAACACTCACCACCTTTCAACGAATGCAAAATGACTTTAAACATTCATTTCCAGAAATCTGCTTTATCATTAGTTTGCTAACTTCTGCATGCATATAACCACAGTATTTTTATTTTTGTACAGACTTGCAAACGTCTTCAAACTAAACGCATCCCGGTACATGCAAGATGCTGATAAGTAGCCGTGCTGTATCTGCCGTAGCAGAAGCGTATCTTCAAATATTCAGACAGTGAAATCCCGCTCGTCTTATTTCCTTTAGCGGTGGTAGACTCATTTTCCTCCGCACTGCAGGTGTCTGGCCATGATACAGGCGTGGGCTACAGTGAGAGATACTGCTTATTCTCATGAACTATTGCTGAGCATTTTGATTGAACTGTCAGATCAAGTTGCTATTCTAACAAGAAATCTGTCAAGCATGTTTTTTCACCTCATGTTTATTTTCTGCCCAAAGCCGGGGCCATTTCCTTCAAATGTCATTGTGCTGGAGTCAACATATCACCCATCCTACCATCACGGTGCATTCCTCACAAAAAACGGTTTGTGGAGATTTAATTCATAGCACGCACGTCAAATGTGAAATTTGATTTGGGTTCTCACGAGAAAACACAAAATGTTAATCAGAGGTTGCTTTTTCACAGCTCGGGAAATGATATGGAGCCCTCAGTCGTTTCATTTAATTGTCTCATTCATCAACTCTGTCTCAGTTGTTTCTCCTGAAACTCCTGAAATTAAGTTATTAAAACAATAATTGCAAATTAATAATATGTAACGTAATACAAGTTTAAAATAATGTTTTATTTTTCACATTCATTTAAAAATTATATTTAGATTAATTTTAATTGCAGACTTTGGTAAACAGACAGACAGACAGACCAGCAGACAAATAGACAGAAAAGATGAATAAATAAACAGATAAATATCCAGGGGCTGTTTCATAAAACAAGTTTACCAAATAAGCCAGGTTTATTTCAGTTAGTCTGATTTATGTTGAACCAAATCAAGTGACAATAAGTCAGACTAACTGAAATAAACCTGGCTTATTTGGTAAACTTGTTTTATGAAACAGCCCTCCGTTTCCCTATCATTTTCATTATTATTATTATTATTATTATTATATGCACCTGAATAAAAAATACAAGTAATAAAAAACAAAATATTTTATATAAAAAAAAACGATTTTAGGATTATAGAATTATCAAATGAATATGGATAAAACCCATTTTAAAATGAAAGCGAGTTGTCTTTGATAGGAAATGTTGGTATCTTGGCAATTCTGAGCACAGATCAATGCATTGTTGAGATTTTAAGAGACTTTCCAATTAATTACATTTCTTTAAAATATTAAAGATATCACATTTGATGTATTTGTATTTGTTATCTTCTATGTGTTATAATTAGTACATATTTTAAAATGATTCACAGTAAATTAAATTATAGTGAATTAGACAAATTAGAACGTAAGCAATTATGTATTTAGCCTTTACAAACATGCTTTATTAATAAACATGTCAAATTATCGTGATAGCCTTATTACCAGATAAACAATAACATCAATTAACCTATATAGTTGTTGTTGTGGCATCATCACGTGCTCTTTAACCTTGTGTAATGGAGTTTGACATGCTGTAAGCCTTTTCCCCTTCAGTAATTACCTCAATCAGCAGACTCCCCTCAGTTCAGATTTAAACGAAGGCCTTTGCATGTGGAGGGAGAATCCTGTCACTAATTGGAGTGACACAAAGGCACTTAATGAGAATGAAGAAACAATATGAAACAGGAAACTGTACAAATGGCCCTGTGTTTAGAATATACCCTCAGAGGAAACTTGCGCTTTGACATTTAAAGCAAACAAATCCATATGGTAGACCGCCCACACATTGAGCAATGTGTGATAGCAGCTCTCTGATGGAATTGAATTACTGTATGCTTTGAAATCCCAAAGCGACGGAACGAATGTGAGGGCTGGACAAAGAGCGAGCTCGTTTCTAATGTCTGAACAGTGAGCCAAAGCAGCAGGCAGAAAGCACACATCACAGATGGTGGTCCCGTCCTCGTGCGGGAGAGCTATCAGCAGAGTCAAAGCACGACACGTGGGGCATTCTGGGAATTAAACGTGTCACAAGTCATTAACCCTGAGCTTAGAGTGAGATGTGTGGAACCCCATAGGCAGGCCAGAAAGCTATTGATTCACCGCATACTGGACCCTGATGCTGAGAGCGAGGTTAAGGGAAGGGGAAGCTTACTGTGAAATCTACAGCTGCTTCTCTATTCTCATCCTGATGTGAGGTCTATTCCTCCGGGTGACCGCAAAGTGAGTCGGCCAGGCCGTGAAGCGACTGTAAATGTCTGTAATGTGTTGCCGTTTTATCGGTCAGCAGCTCTGCCACAGTTTGCATTCATGTTGGTGATTTTCTCGGAGAGTAAAATGATCCTACAATCGCAAAAATTGGGATAATTTATTGGCACTGATGGTTCCATGAAGAACCTTTAATATCTATTCAACCATTCCAATGCATGAAGAGATCCTCATAGTGAATTTTCTAAAAATGTTCTTCACATTAAGAAAAAATTGTTTACTGCTTTTACTTTGCAAACTCAAATTTTCCTTCAATGGCATGGAAATCCCCCTTTTGGAACCTTATTTGTTGTAATGTAATGTCTTAAAATGATCAAAGCTGATATGGTGCTTTACAAAATCATCCTTCAAAAATGATAAAAGACACTGATAAATATTTGAGGTAAATGATCAAAATATAACTATGTTATGTTAAGGAAATGTTTTTTACAACCTTTACCTGGGTCGAGTAGAGTATGGTCTGTATAATATTTAATTTCTGTAATAATTTACTCACCCAAATGTAATTTCAAACCTGTATGACGTAGAACACAAGATGTTCTAAAGGACGTTGTCTTCCATTGTTTGAGATAGAATGAAAGAATGAATGGTGGAAAAAAGGTGAAGTGAAGTGACATGTGGCCAAGTATGGTGACCCATACTCAGAATTTAACACATCCAAGTACACACACAGCAGTGAACACACACACACCATGAACACACACCCAGAGCAATGGGCAGCCAATGCTGCGGCGCCCGGGGAGCAGTTGGGGGTTCGGTGCCTTGCTCAAGGGTCTCACCTCAGTCGTGGTATTGAGGGTGGAGAGCGCGCTAGATATTCACTCCCCCCACCTACAATCCCTGCCGGACCTGAGACTCGAACCCGCAACCTTCGGGTTACAAGTCTGACTCTCTATCCATTAGGCAATTAATGAATTAATTAATGAATTAACTATAATTTTAAGGTTATTGTGTGGAATGCATGTATGCCACCTCTAAAATATGTATGTTTTAAAGTCTACGTAAACACATTTTTGCAGGCATTCTTTCAGCTCTATTTACTTCAGAAGGTATCTCATCAGTTGGCAAAATAATTGCATTTCATTTCTGATTCAAGAGTAATCAGAAGCAGAATTGATAATTTCCTTATGATTCTCATGCTTGGTACAGTAGACTGTAATGTAACCATCTTTGGGGAGAAGCAACTGCCAAATGTAGATTAAGACTAGATTAAGACTAGGAGCTTGATCACCTTTACGCCCTTGAGGAAGGCACCAGGTAACTCGAGGAGGACTGTCCCAGTAGTAAGATCATAGTGTTGTTCTATGTCAACATTTCCACAAATTCCACACGCTTGTGTGGAGATAAATAAAGATAGTAGATTCTCTTTGCAGTGGTTCCATCATTCCCTTCTGATCGGCAAAGGGCTGTGGTATCAAAAGCATCAACTCTAGTCTGAGACCAATCCATCACGGGGGGGATTTCTGAATGGGAGTCTCTACCGTGTGTGACCACAATAAAAGACACACGACATCAATCGGGAAAACATTTTCCCGGAGTCTCTGCACTAAAAGCATTGTGAAAATGTCTGCCGAGACCCCGACTGACACTCCGGTAAATAACACTGGGAAAGAATGATGTCACATCAAAAGCAATTTGATCACACACACTGCAGAAAATGAAAGAGGAAAGGGGTGTTGTGAGGAGAGGAGACAGTTCAGACACATCCAGCAATGGAAGATTTAATTTGCTGGCGATAGAAATTCGGCAGGAGTGTTGTCATAAGACCATTGGAGCAACTAGAGGTGCCAAAGCTAGAAACAACAACCCTTTCATGACTGTTACTCTTGTTAAATCAAGCATGGGCTTATTATAACTTTCAAAAAAATGAGTGTGATGACATCTCTTCACATAAATCTTGCCACTGTGAAATGGCTGATAAACTCTATTTAGTAATCCGCTGCTGTATTAATGCTCACACAAAGTGGTATTGGTACAGACTCCAAAGAAAGTACTAAAGTTTAATGTGTAACTCATCCTGTACTGTTTGAGCTACAAGCATGAATTACCTTAAACTGTGTCTTGTGTTGTTAATTTAAGTGATCAGACTTAAAGCAAAATAAAACAAAACACTCTAGTCTAGAGTAAACTACCCAGAACATCTTAGCAAAAACAAAGCAATATACAAACACCCTAACACCATTCTAACACTCAGAAAAACCCTCCCCCCACAGACACCCAAGCAACACCATAGCAACATTTTAACCGCTCCCAAATCACCTTAGCAACACTCTCACACCCAAAAACCACCCCAGCAACACCTTGCCAACATCCTAACCCCTCAACCACTGTATACCAAACACCATACAGTAAAGCAACAGTCTAACCACCCCACACCCAAAGCCACCCTAACAACACCATAGCAACATTCTACCAACCCAAAGCCACCCTAGTTACTGCATAGCAATAATACTAACCCCTAGAAAAAAACAAAGCAATATTCTACGTCAGACCACCACCATAGCAAATGCAAAGCAACATACCCCCCAAACCACCCTAGCAACACCATAGCAACACACTTACCACCCCAAAACAACGTACTAATTCCATATCAACATTCTAACCTCCCAAAACCATGGTGTAGTGTTTCAAGTCCAGGTAGGCATGAAGAGTCAGCTTGCAGAAGTTACATTTCAAAGATGTATTAGTGTCAAGGGTCAGCAGCAAACAATGCCAGCATGCCACATGGTTGTACACATTCACTTGTTCTTCTACACCTTTTATAGGTACCAACATAGTAACCTATAATACCCTCTTCTGGTGAATCAATAATGCAAGAACACAACACATAGCAACTGCATCAAACCCCCCAAAACCACTGTAGCAACTGCATAGCAAAATACAAACTCCCCAAAACTACAGCAACAGCGCCATAGCAACATTGTAACCCCCAAAACCACCCTAGCAACTGCATAGCAATGCTACTAACCTCCAGAAAAACCCTAGCAACACTATAATAATATTATACCCCCACCACCACCATAACAGCTGCATAGCAGCATACTAACACCCCAAAACCACGCTATTAACTCCATAGCAACATACCAATCCCAACAAAACCAATCTAGCAACTCCATAGCAATTTAATAATTTCACCAAAACTACCCTAGCAACTCCATACCAACATACTAATCTCCATAGCAGCATACTAACACCCCAAAACCACGCTATCAACTCCATAGCAACATACCAATCCCAACAAAACCAATCTAGCAACTCTATAGCAATTTAATAATTTCACCAAAACTACCCTAGCAACTCCATACCAACATACTAATCTCCATAGCAGCATACTAACACCCGCAAACCACGCTAGTAACTCCATAGCAACATACCAATCCCAACAAAACCAATCTAGCTCTTCCATAGCTACATTATAATTCCACCAAAACCACCCTAGCAACTAGCAATTGCAGCATACTGACCCCCAAAAGCCCTAGCAACTCCAAAGCAACCATTCCCCCACCCACTGAAAATCATTATATAAACCTAAATAGTAAATGTATTAATAGCATGGAAACTAAGCTTACAGTTGTATTTTTTTAGAAGGGGATTCAGAAAAAAAAAGAGTAAAAGTCAGATGCGTGTCAGTTGAGCATTTGCTCTCAACAGCGAGGCATCCTCTCCTGTGAAGACTGTGTGGTTCTAGCTGGGCTGGGCCACTAAACGACAGCTTTACGCCTGACAGCCTGTCGCCGCTCACAGATCAGGTCTGTCTCCTGCATATATTCTAATTGCTACAGCAAGCGTGAAAAGCTATTCTGCATGTCCATCAATCTCTCATCTGCAGACAGCAGGTTGAGGAGAAATGTATTCAGGGGCAAAGAAATATGAGAGACTGAGGAAATATATGCAGCGCTACATGTTATTTAACAGAGTCTCTTGAATATTGAAGTGATGGAGGGACTGCAATGCAACTCTATACCCTTCTCATAAAGTGCCTGCGGTCACTCGTCTCAGCACACAGGGGAGTGGATACACACATTCTTTTGCATAATGCATCCCAGCATGCTCTGTATCTGAAAGAAGCAGTTTCTGAGAAAACAGGGAATTTAGGAATATAATATGCATGATATCTTTCAAAGCTCTGCACCACAGGCTGAATTTGTATTTATATATGTAGTCATGTCCTTAAACACAAGACGCTGAAAACAAGCAAACGATTGGCAAAATGTTTCTGTGATGACTGTGTATTGCAACAGTTGCAAAATACAGGCAGAATAGGGCATTTTTCATGGAAGCCTCATAAAATATCTGTCCTTTTGGCACCAACAATGGCCCTTAAACAAGCAAAATGGCCCAAAACATTTTCTCTTTGCATGTAACAGAACACAGAAAGGATAATTTAGAAAGAAAACCAGAAAATGAGCTTGACTTTCATATTAAACTCTTTCACGGCTGTCTATCATTGCCTGAGTCTCTTCATCCATACCATACCAAAATGCTCTTCATCCATATTTCTGATAGCAGATAGCTCTACTTATTTGGACATGCTTTTATACTAAGACCAGTGAAAAAAAAATTAAATTGCTTGCCCTGTTTATCTCATTGCTTTTAATAAATCGAACACCCTGCAATGTATTTATTTTGGCATAGGAAATTAATTCACTCAGGTGGTGATCAGAATGTTGATCAGCGGGTTGCAGAATAATATGAATTTGATGAGCTGACCATCCATAAAAACGCATTTTAGACAGTACATCCGAGTTAAAGGCTACTTTTATACAAATAGGTGGTGATGAAGAGAGAAAAACCTGCTGCAATCATCAAAAAGGAGGGAGTAGTTTTATTGTATGTCTTTTTGTTCTTTAATGGTTCTATGATCGTGGACCTTTAAAGCTTTGCCTTTTTGAAGCGGTCAAAAGCATGGGATGAATATACTGTAGTCAGCCTCTGTTTGAGAATAATAAAAAACATCTACATAGAGCACAATGTCCTTTAATGGAATCCAAATCCACATTTATATGCATTACTACATTATTAAAGGAATATTTCACCAGAAAATGAAATCATTTATTCACCCATATAATGTATATGTCTAAGGATGATGGACATGTACAGTGGGGCAAAAAAGTATTTAGTCAGCCACCAATTGTGCAAGTTCTCCCACTTAAAAAGTTGAGAGAGGCCTGTAATTTTCATCATAGGTATACCTCAACTATGAGAGACAAAATAAGAAAAAAAAATCCAGAAAATCACATTGTATGATTTTTAAAGAATTTATTTGCAAATTATGGTGGAAAATAAGTATTTGGTCACCTACAAACAAGTAAGATTGCTGGCTCTCACAGACCTGTAACTTCTTCTTTAAGAGGCCCCTCTGTCCTCCACTCGTTACCTGTATTAATGGCATCTGTTTGAACTCGTTATCAGTATAAAAGACACCTGTCCACAACCTCAAACAGTCACACTCCAAACTCCACTATGGCCAAGACCAAAGAGCTGTCAAAGGACACCAGAAACAAAATTGTAGACCTGCACCAGGCTGGGAAGACTGAATCTGCAATAGGTAAGCAGCTTGGTGTGAAGAAATCAACTGTGGGAGCAATTATTAGAAAATGGAAGACATACAAGATCACTGATAATCTCCCTCGATCTGGGGCTCCACGCAAGATCTCACCCTGTGGGGTCAAAATGATCACAAGAACTGTGAGCAAAAATCCCAGAACCACACGGGGGACCTAGTGAATGACCTGCAGAGAGCTGGGACCAAAGTAACAAAGACTACCATCAGTAACACACTGCCGCCAGGGACTCAAATCCTGCAGTGCCAGACGTGTCCCCTGCTTAAGCCAGTACATGTCCAGGCCCGTCTGAAGTTTGCTAGAGAGCATTTGGATGATCCAGAAGAGGATTGGGAGAATGTCATATGGTCAGATGAAACCAAAATAGAACTTTTGGTAAAAACTCAACTTGTCGTGTTTGGAGGAGAAAGAATGCTGAGTTGCATCCAAAGAACACCATACCTACTGTGAAGCATGGGGTGGAAACATCATGCTTTGGGGCTGTTTTTCTGCAAAGGGACCAGGACGACTGATCTGTGTAAAGGAAAGAATGAATGGGGCCATATATCGTGAGATTTTGAGTGAAAACCTCCTTCCATCAGCAAGGGCATTGAAGATGAAACGTGGCTGGGTCTTTCAGCATGACAATGATCCCAAACACACCGCCCGGGCAACGAAGGAGTAGCTTCGTAAGAAGCATTTCAAGGTCCTGGAGTGGCCTAGCCAGTCTCCAGATCTCAACCCCATAGAAAATCTTTGGAGGGAGTTGAAAGTCCGTGTTGTCCAGTGACAGCCCCAAAACATCACTGCTCTAGAGGAGATCTGCATGGAGGAATGGGCCAAAATACCAGCAACAGTGTGTGAAAACCTTGTGAAGACTTACAGAAAACCTTTGACCTCTGTCATTGCCAACAAAGGGTATATAACAAAGTATTGAGATGAAATTTAGTTATTGACCAAATACTTTTTTTCCACCATAATCTGCAAATAAATTCTTAAAAAATCCTACAATGTGATTTTCTGGATTTTATTTTTTTCTTATTTTGTCTCTCATAGTTGAGGTATACCTATGATGAAAATTACAGGCCTCTCTCATCTTTTTAAGTGGGAGAACTTGCACAATTGGTGGCTGACTAAATACTGTTTTGCCCCACTGTATATGTCTAAGGATGATGGACAAAAGCTTTGACGTGGGTGAGTAAATGATGACAGAATTGTTGAGCTTAACGTGATGAACCGTCCCTTTAAGCAAAACATGTCACAGTATATCAGAATATCTTCAGCAACTGTAAAACGGGGTTAGATCAGAGCAGCATTCAGGACTTATGCATTTTGGATTGAGAGATGTTTCCAAAAGGCGCTTAAATGAGAGCTGCGTTATTAAATTTGAATATTTGTTTAAACATACTGGTGTTCAGATGAGGAACAGATCAGGGTTATCTCAGAATATTCTTAGAGACCTCATAAACTTTATTATAATTTTTTCCCACACCCACAACTACAGTGAAATGTTTTCTCATATGCACCTTGATACTACACTAGAAACTATAGAAACAAAGAAAACACGATATATATGCAGTATATTATGGAAGCTTGTTTCAGCCACAGGATAAAAAGAAAAGTAATTGTGACTTTTTATCTCACAATTAGGACTTTTTTTAAGATATAAATTCAGACTTGCCAGAAATTACCTTGCAATTATACATAATAAAAAAGGTCTAAGTGTGCTTCCTTTTTCCTTGAAATTCCGAGTATGCATCTCACAATTCATACTTGTTCTCAGAATTCTCTCTTTTTTTGTATGCGTTGCAAATGCACAATATGTGTAGTAATTTAAATGTACAAGTATTGAAATATACATGCAGAATATGTATGCACAGCATACTAAATATTCATAGACAAAGACATGGCTGTGCAAGATGACACTGCATCATTTCTTACAATGACTGCTCCACTTTGACTTTGAATATTACAGACATGACCGAAGGAACTGATAAGGACAACTTCAATACTACCACTGAGTGTCAATGAACTTCCAGTTAAAACCGTTTCTTTGCACCAGGATAAGTCTGTCCATTATTAGAAAGACAGTGTCAGGATATAGACAACCATCCTTACCTCCTCCACACATGAGCGCTGGAAAATAGATCTGCTCTCCAGCATGTCCGCTCTCATTAAGTAAATGTCAGTAGGGCTAAAGACGACCTCTCGCCGGACAATAAAGAACTGTCGATATTTGCTGGTTTCATCTCATCTATTCCCACTTGCTTTTCTGTCACACTTGTTTCTTCTGGAAATCCCAAAGAGAATTCACATGCTCCTCAAACTATGCAAATTGTTAGATGACGATTCATAGATCTCAGGTATGTTGAAAATAATATGCCATGGTGCCTGGGTAGCATACTATTTCGGGTGGATTTTTGAAATACGTATATATGCTTGCTTGCTTTTGAGCTAATATTATCCACAACCCACAACTTTTTTTTTGTTGTTCTTGAAAATTGTGAGAAATGTGAGGCTAAAATTGTCACATCAGTAGAAATGACATTCAAAACACATTTTGCTTCCATATTTCTAAGTGGATAGTACATTAAACAAGAAGCGAATGTAGGCTGAAGAGATTTTCATATCGTGAATTTTGATTGTTACATACAAGCACTTATCATATGCATAGAGATGTTTGTGGTATACCAACATGCAAATTATGTTGTGTTTGCATGTCCAAACACCTCATACATACTTCCCCATCACCAGAGAAGCACATAATTGCAGAGCATCATAGAAGAGGGAAAATTGGGATGCAGCTTATGTAAAATGATTTATGTGTGGTAATGTCCATCTTGAACTTCAAAGCTGTTTAAAGAGACTGAAAAGTTATGAAAATGCATTAAAATCACTTTATTTCTTTCATTGTATCGTTTTTTTATTTGTGTTCTAACTGGCTGCCAATCAAAATCATACGTCATTGCCAATCATTTATTTGTGTTGAAAATAAGCTGGATCTGGAAATAGGATGTGCAGTTTACGCAAACTCCATGTTTATAAAATAAAATAAACATTAACTGAAATAAATAAACACAAAGTAATATTTTATTTCAGTTCTCTGCCAAGGAAATATTTCTCATTTTCATTTTGTTTAATTTGATGTACTACGACTGAAATAAATATTTATCAAAACACTGAAATACATTTAAAATGAATTAAAATGAATTAAAAGCATATTATAAAAAAACGTATAAAAATGACAAAACACAACAATAAAAAAACTAATTCAAACTAGTAACTTGATGAAGCTACAATAATACGGTGTGTATCTAATCACTCGAGGTGTTCGGCTGGACTTTGTTAAACCAACGAACTCTATAAGCAATGACGTACAGTTCACTGTTTAATTGGTTTTAATTATTAATGCAAATTAAGTGTTAATCTATTTCTTCACCGAGCATGTTCCATCACTCTGTGCACAGATGCCTCAGGATAAGCGTTATCTCGCACTGCAGTAAATGATGGCACTGTGGTCTAATGCATCACACATCACAAACTTCATTAATGTAAACTCTGTAGTCTTCTATTTAAAACTCTTCCAAGATTTCCTAGTAAAACAAGTACAGAAGTCTGGGCTCTGCCTATAAAATATCCTAACTCGAATGGACCCTTGTTAGTGATTATTCCAAACTCCCTACATAGAAGCACCTAAATTGTGTTCCACCTGTTAAGCAAACATTGCAAGACTAATAAGCACATATTAGATGAAATTGTTTATTTTTAATTAGATTTCACATTAATTTATGTATGCAAAGTACCTATAATGCTGCCTAAGAATTTGACTAAGCAAGGTATTTTATAAGGCAACATAATTAAACATCCTATCTTTTGGAACAGCTTTTCCACTAGGGGTGCACTAGTGCCCTTAAGTGCAGCCTGCATAGGGCGCTCAGTAGGTTTTGGAATAAAGCCAGAGTGTTTTGAAACATTAGCATCAGTGTGAACTGAAGATGAAGTTTGTCTTTGGTATACTGACCTTGGATTCGCTGCAGGCAGTTTGTAATGAGGGTAAACATTATGCTACGGCTGGAAGCAGTATAAGAGAAGATGTCAGATCATCTAATTGATTAATTGTCCCAACAGTCCTCCTGTTTGTCTGTCTCTTCCCTGCACACTGCTCAGCAGACAGGCATTCATCATTACACCATCTCGACTCATTTGCTGGACGTATATCTATCTTTGATCTTCACTTTAGGGTGCTTTTGCAGTAAACGCTTATATTGTAAACAGGTCTTATGTGTCATACACACAGAAAAATAAGGGTTTAAAATTGTACATTTTGGGGTACAACAGCTTATCGCTGGAGCAGTACCCTTAAAAGGACATATTTGTTCCTTTTTTACCACTAATAGGTACATATTAGTACCTCAAGGGTACGTATTACTACTCTAAGATATTAATATGTACCTCTTAGGGGTAACTGCGCTCATTTCCAGTGATGTGTCTCCTTCCAGACAGAATATATGTGATGACATTAAATGTGTTCAGATGAAACTGTTTACATACGCTGACTGCCGGAGAGCTATGAATTCAACACAGTTGAAATGATCATAATTATGCGTGACATGAAATGTTGTCTTTCCCTTTACAAACACTGCAAATACAAAGAAACAAGACACTGGGAATGGATCATGAAATACATTTGTATAATGTGCTACAAACACTTTTAAATTCTACGAAAATCTCATTACTCTCATCATGAAGGAGAATAGAGTTCACGCATCGCTGCGTTGTAATAGTTCATGGAACATATGGATTTGAAGAACAATTAACACATAGTAAGTGTCTCTTCATCTCTTTAATTATAGAGGCTGTGTGAAGCCCTTGAGATGGTATCGTCAGGCAGATCCGAACTTTCTCCATGTAGACATTGTGTGGCTCTCCTTGAGCAGAAAGCTCTCATTGTTCATGTAACCATGGCAATGCTCTTGGCTCTCACAGACTGGCACTGTCAATACTTTCAACATTCAAGGCTTATATATTATTACAGTATGTACTTCTAACTAATGAACAGTCCAACATACTCTAACAACCTTAACCGAATGTTTCCCACCAAAAAAGAGTGGCCATGTTTGTTCTGTTGAATTTCATTTCATTGTTTTCTTTTACTGGATGTTTATCGATGACAAGGATTTTGATGCTGTTTAAAGTGTATTTTCCTGCCTTTACATGTTTTATTTTAACAAACAGTTAACCTTAATTCTGAAAGCATTCAGGCTAAGAACATTTCTGCAACTTTGTGCTATGGACTTAAATGATACTGTTCATCAAATTAGGGATGCAGCAATTAACCTGTTTCGCAATTAACCGCACTTTAAAACATCACGGTTAATTAATCGTAAAGGTTCTGTTAAACCTAGTGTTTCTGTTACATGAAACAGAACTGTTGCAGCTTGCGCAAAACAGAGCGAATACATAAGGGTTAATGCACGGCTAGCTGTAGCCTACATTGAACGATTGCATTAAGCACAACGTGAAGGTAAGAACCACCTGAAGCGACGCTACGGCTCGTTAGCTCAGCATTCTGCCCGCTTCAGATCAGAAAGAGATGAAATCGTGCAGTAAGATCACATTTATTTTGAATTAATTCATTAATTGTAACTTTTAGCTACTTGAATTAATTATTAGAGAGAGAGAAAGAGAGGTGACAGTTGCCTGTGTGAATTAGCTTACCTGTGTCTGTGCGTCTCTCCAGGTGGCTATTTCATCTATTGTATTAGTAAAAGTCGCGGGGCAGCGTTCTCAAGAAGTTTGTGTCCTCCTGAATGTGTGTACACGTGCGCAGCCTATCTCCGATCTCACAAACCAAAACAATAGACATGATTTTCTCAGGCCACATGTAAAATCATATCAATTGTTATAAAGATTATTAAAATGAATACGTATGGATGATTTCTCTATCATTAACAGTCCCCCCGGTGGGATAAATTAAGTTAATGTTAGTCGTATATTAATAATAATACATCATGATTTTGTTTTTCAAGATGTTTTCAAATTCTCTACCCCAGGTCCAAAAGAAATGTAAAGAATGTACAAACTGAAGACCTTAAACACTTTTGTGATCTATTTCCATTTGTTATTTTCAAAAGAGAAATACTGTCATGGATGTTTACAGAGCAGAGGTAACCTGTTTTATTGCAATGGGAGAGATCAACTAAATCTATATTCGTCCCATACCTACGTCAAAAATACAGTAAAACAAAACGGTCCACCTATTTTAACTTAAAAACGTAATTTCCGTTTCTGCCTTAAATTCTACATTTCTATCAACTTGGTTGTACACGTAATTTCAACTTAGATTACATTTGTATTAAAATAAAGTTGAATTTCACATAACTTAAAAAAAAGTTGATATAGCTCAACTTAATTTGATGAGTTAAACAAATGCACTAAATACATAAGCTACCATGATCAGTTTTTTCATTAAATTCGTTTTACGTGGTACTTTATGTTGAACGTTTTTGTTGAAATACTAAAATTACTAAAACTAAAATAATAAATAAATAAAAAATATATTAAATTATACATAAAACAATTAAAATCAGATAAAAATGTTTACTAAATAAATAAATACAAATTACAAAAGCAAACAACAAAATGACTAAAACTGAAAATATAAAGAATTAAATCTAATTCACAACATCTAGCGTTGGCTTGTAAAATGTACCACTATTTTTTTCACAAACACCATTCAGATTTTCTCTAGAAAATGTAAAGCAAGTTTATTCATCATCATCTTCATCTTCTTCTTCTTGTTTTCTCAGTATCAAATATGACAATTTGGTTTAATCCATCATCAAATTATTAGTGCATGCATGCGTTCTTCTCTATTGCAAATAAAAGGATAAAGAGTGTCAGTCACTGGGGTTAATTCACACATTTCCAGCTAAATTAGCTGGTGCTGGTGAAATGACTCTGATTAAATATGGATTGATGGCTGAAAGTATTTAAATGGAGTTTTGTATTTTACAGTTTGACATGTAATCGTCCTATTTCCAGTCTGAGTACAAATTAAATCAACAAGAGCTGAAAAACAAGAGAAAAACAGGTACGATCAGTCAGCAGCAATTAAAATAGCACATAAAATGATGATGAGCCTCACAATTAAAAGCCACTTCTCAAAAATGCGGGGATCTTTCTTTGTAACATAACAAATTATTTTGTACTTTGCTCTTGAAATAGTCCACCCAATAATAAACATTTGCAGAAAATGTACCCATTCTCAGGCCATATAAGATATAGATGAGTTTGTTTCTTCATCAGAACAGATTTTAAGAAATGTAGCATTACATCACTTGCTCATCAATGGATCCTCTGTAGTGAATGGGTGCCGTCAGAATGAGAGTCCAAACAGCTGATAAAACATCACAGTAATCCACACCACTCCAGTCCTTCAGTTAACATCTTGTGAAGTGAATAGCTGCATGTGTGTAAAAAACTAATTCATCACTAATGCGTTTTAACTTTAAACCATCGCTTTTGAGTCTATAATCAATAATAATGTTTCCTCCAGAGAAAAATCTCATCCATGTTGTCCTCTCAAAATTATTTTAAGTAAAAAAATGTCTTAATGATGGATTTGTTTCCTGCAGTTATTCAATTCACAAGGCTGGTGGACAGGAGTAGTGTGGATTATTGTGATGTTTTTATCAGCTGTCTGGACTCTCATTCTGACGGCACCCATTCACTGCAGAGATTCCATTGATGAGCAAGTGATGTAATGCTACATTTCTTCAGATCTGATGCCATAACGAAACAGGGAGGGTAAGAAAAAGTTCAGCAAATTTTCATTTTGGGGGTAACCTATTCATTCAATTTTAAACAATAATTGTATTTATTTGTTTATTTTTCTCCCTTTCGTATTCAGAATATCTGACATCAGAAAGTTGCAGTCATTTCAATAAATGCACTTTTTTAAAAGGGGATAAAGTTCTGAAAGTTCCAGTATTAAACTGGAAGTTTTCATTAAACTCTTACAAGGACATTTAGGTCATCACAATACAAAAAAAGGAAATATTTCAATTCACAATTAGTTACATTTGTTGCATGTCCCGGAAATCTGTGATATTAAGTTACCTCAGTCACACATATGTTGCACAAGACAGCGAGTCCTGCAGAAACGTAAGCCTCATGAGAAACTAATAATAGCACAAGATTGAAATGAGATAAAACTGCTTCTTATAAAACTGCTCATTCTCTTATTACTGTAATTCTCGACCTCAGGCCCGACTCCAGAATCAAATCACAGAGGGTGATTCTTAAATTAGAGAGAGTGTGTGTGTGTGTGTGTGTGTGTGTGTGTGTGGGGGCATGTTTATGTGGTTTATGAGGACACAAATTTGTATAATGACATGGGTATGACATAGGCATTACAAGGAGAAGGTGATTTATGAGGACATTTTCAGTGTCCCCATAATTTAAAACGCTTATAAATCATACAGAGTGAGTTTTTGAGGAAAATAGAAATGCACCGTCTCCTGTGAGGGCTAAGTTTAGGTGTAGGGTAGGTGTAGGGCAATAGCACATACAGTTTGTACAGTATAAAAACCATTACGCCTATGGAGAGTCCCCGTAAACCATAAAAACCAACATGTGTGTGTGTGTGTGTGTGTGTGTGTGTGTGTGTGTGGCGAACGTTGCTATGGTTCAAAGAGAGCTCCGTTCATAATCCATAAAAAGCTGTCAGTCATCTTAGTTCATCGCAATCTCACGAAGAAACCTTATTATCAATAAAGTTCTCTACGCTGCACAACGAATATCTTATTTACATCGCATCGACACTTTGTAATAATGAGATGATTCATGCTGAACAAAACAGATTCTAACCCAAACGCCTCAAATTCAAGAAATCAACATATGTCTGTGATTAGCTACATTCAATCAATTCAAATAATTTTATATCATAATTTGAGCTTTTTACATCTTCAGCTTTATGATTGATCTTGTTTGTTTTTGTTGTTCTCTTTCCCTTTAAATTCACTCAACTGTGACATATAAACAGCTAAACAGTTTAGTGGGTAGTTAACAGTGAATGAATTATGATTGTGCCCCTAAAGTAAAGTCTTGTCAAAATAACTAGTGAACTAGTTTGTCATGCATTTCTTTATTTCAACACATTTACACGTAAATCCTATTATTTTCAATTTGTGATTAATCATGACTGTGATGATTAACGAATTTTTTCGATTGACAGCACTTATATATATATATATATATACACTGTATGACTTTACTTGAGAGGACCCACGATAATTAACTCATTAACTACCCATACACTATCATGAACTCATGGCTTATAATAATGGCTGTAAATGTGTTGAAATAAAGAAATGCATGACGGATAACCTTCCACACTACGATGACGGCAAGAAGTTGGGGTCAAACCTTATAATGCGATTATTTTGAGTAAAACAAATTAAGGCGTTAAAATTTTTAGATTAATCGCATGCGTTAACGCAGCGGTTTAGATTATTTTACGTTATTTTGAGGGGACAGCAAATGTACACTGTTATACAAGCTGTACACTCACTACTTTACACTGTGACAAAGTGTCAATTCTTCAGTACTGTCACATTAAAAGATATAATAAAAAAATGTACAAAAATGTGAGGGGTGTGCTCACTTCCGTGAGATACTGTATATAAAAGTGTGTGTGTGTGTGTGTGTGTGTGTGTGTGGCAGCAAAAGACTTCCACAATATTGGAATTTCCAAAGATGCATAACACATTATCATCATCATAAAAAGAGTCTTAGCAAGCTAACGTATGTGGGTTTTGTCTGATAGATAAACTAAAGACTAACACAAAACTGCTAATGAGAAAAGTGACAGATGACCGGCCACGTTCAGATATATTTTGATTTATAATGACAGAGGTGGCTTAATGTGCAGAAATAATTTTAATCAACTTCACAAGTGGGTAAAACTGATTCCCCTCTCGGCAACATCACATGCAGTCAATCAGTAAGATGCAGAGGAAACTTCCGGCAGCAGTTGAGGCAGAGGTAACCCTGTTTCAGTGGGTTAACAGAAAGCAGATTGGACATCTCTGCCTGGTTTGTGAAGCTGAAGCTGAACACTAATAGTAAATGGCTGTTGCAAACTTCTTTAGCCAGCACAAAGTGACTGTGCTATTAGATAGCATGCTATTGTTAATTAGAATCTCAGCCATGTTTCATGCACCCAAAGAGTCAATACATGATCTTCTCTCTGACCACCTAACTAAACTTGTTTTTGCTTCTATACACTGAAATAAAATTGGTGTAGGATGTATTTCACTCAAATACTCCTAAGTTTACAATTAATTACAAAGTAATGGAAAGATTCAATATATTAAACGCATTTGAAAGTAACATGAAAAGTATTGTGGTAGATTCCACGATTGTTCAGAAAAACTAGATTGGAAGTAATAAATAGTGAAAGAAATTCAGTGTGCATTCACAGAATTTAACCAAGTGCTGATGGAAAAGATGGTTTAGCTGTTTCTTGAAAAACTAGAAAGATGAAATCTATAGAAAATACTGTATTTCTGTGTGTGACATACAATCTGAATTCTGGAAATGCTGGGACGTTTTTTTTAAATTTGAATAAAATCAAAACTAAAAGCCTTTCAAATCACATGAGACAATATTTTATTCACAATAGAATATAGATAATATAAATGTTTAAACGGATACATTTTACACTTGTATCCACTAAATGATATAATTTCAAATGAGGCCTGCTACAGGTCTCAAAAAAGTTGCCACGGGGCAATGAAAGGCTGAAAAATCAAGACATTTTGAAAAAAATCAGCTGGGAGAACATCTAGCAATTAAGTTAATTTACAGCAGGTCTGAAATATAAAAGGCATGTCTTAGAGAGGCAGAGGCTCTCCAATCTGTGAAAGAGTGCGTAAAAAGTACTTTAAAGGGGACCTATTATGCTCCTTCTTACAAGATGTAAAATAAGCCTCTGATATCCCCAGAGTGTGTATGTGAAGTTGTAGCTCAAAATACCCAACAGATAATTGTCTATAGCTTCTTAAAATTGCCACTTTTAGGGTATGAGCCAAAAATACCCTGTATTTGATTATGTTGCTTTAATACAAATGAGCTGTTGCTCCCGGAGAAGAGGGCGGAGCTTCAAGAGCTCAAGTTCCCGCATTAGCAGTGCTAGCCTTTGCAAATAAACATTCCACGATTATTACAACCCAGTTATCTTTACAGAAAACGTACTTTAAAAGTCAGTCATCTGATTGTACTGTGCATAATACATTCTCGTTCATGAATTACAGAGACAGGGAGCACAGCGCGATAAAAATAACAACATTGCTGGTCTCATGGTGCATGGCATGCTATCACAAACTTTATAAGTCCCACTTGTGATTATGAGCTCAATGAACTCAAGCGATCGACTTACATTGCTTTCAAATGCAACTTTTAACTACCACATTCCTATTCTCGATCATTCATGAAGACAGCACCAGTGAAATCAGAGACAACGGTAGCTTTAGCATCATTAGCCTTACGGAGTGCCAAGAAGCTCTTTCAGAAAGGGAATTTGGAAAACAAAAGCGTGATACTTACTTTGTCTGGAGCTGAGCTTTGCGCACGAAGCGTTGGTATTGATCCCTACACGTATTGGGGACTTTAACGATTTTTTCCCGGGACAATTAAACTTAACCACAGTGTCCTCAGCAGCTCAGATTAAGGGAGTCTATGGAGATTCCTATGTCCTTTAGTGCATCCCAAAACACAATACTTGAAAAGCCTCTTGGGCGCTGATATTGTATATCTCCAGCAGCCACAGCAAGTAATCAGTAATGGTGGAGGCGGACCGCAGCTTCTCACTCAGGGCTGTGTTTATGCTTATAGGGCAGCATCATAAATGGGGGGGACTTTTTCCCCTCGGTGACGTGAACAGAGGGAGAATCTGAAACAGCTCGTTCTGAGAGACTGTTTATGTTTTTTTAGATTATAGAAAAATGAGTGGGTGGATTTTTAACAATATAGGCTGGTTGTTTTCGCACACTGTGGTCACACTGTGTTCAAACACCTTATGAAAGTGATTTTTGCATAATAGGTCCCCTTTAAAAACAACATACCTTTGTTGGATGCCCGTTGTCTTTGGGCCCTCAGAAGACACTGCATCACTCATCAGCATGATTCTGTCATTGACATTACTAAATGGGCCCAGGAATACTTTGACAAACCACTGTTGGTAAACACAATCCGCTATCCGAAAACTTTCTCAGGTTTACTCACTCTCATATTATTCCAAATCCAACATTTTTTGGCTTCCGTGAACCACAAAAGAAGATGTTAGGCATCGTGTTAGGTACTGACAGCTTCAATCAGCATTCACTTTCACTGCACTTTATTTTGCATACGATGAAAGTGACTGCGGGTGTCATTCTCCAAGACATCCACTTTTGTGTTTCTCAGATGAAAGTCAGTCATACGGGTCTGGAACAACATGAGGGTGAATAAATGACAGAATTTTCATTTTGGAGTGAAGGATCCATTTAATGCCTTCAAGACTGTTCAGCACTACTCCTAAATGTCCCCATTTTTTGCATGAGTTTATACTTCAGTTTGCAGATAAATAAGTGCATGTGCCATGATTTGAGTGCCGCTGATGCTTATCAAGCCTAGCCAGCAAATTACATTACTTCTTAGAAGAATGAAAAATAAAGCATCTGGAAAATAGTTCTTATGTAGTCTGGATCTGGACAAATCGGCTGTGGCCTGACATGAAAGGCATCAAGTGGAGGTCATGTAATAAAAGCTCGATTGGTGCCTTTGATCTGCCAGTGAGCAAATACCCCGCAGGAGCGAAGACACTTTCCTCTGGCTTTTATTTTTTTATGTCATTTTTGTGACCACTTATTATTGAGTTTTACTGCACAATCTCAAAGGAAATCTACTTAGTATGGCGCCCATCGGTTAGACGATTCACCCCCGATACTTAATGATGTCTGATGAGAGCTGATGGAAAAACATTTGTAAAAAGCCCTTCACTAGCTGGCATCAGACATCATTAGTACTGTAAAACCTTAAGAATTGTATATGACATGACACACTACAACATGCATTAGCAATGCAAACAGTATAATCCA
This sequence comes from Gymnocypris eckloni scoliostomus, assembly GCA_027564155.1. Classification (NCBI taxonomy): domain Eukaryota; kingdom Metazoa; phylum Chordata; class Actinopteri; order Cypriniformes; family Cyprinidae; genus Gymnocypris; species Gymnocypris eckloni. Next base: position 26,704,975 of record CM050420.1, on the reverse strand, counting down.
GATGATGGCGTCACAAAAACACATCAATGCACAGGAAAGGCTGTATGCACTGAAGATGGGCAAGACTTCAAATTCCTAAAGAAATAGTAAAAAAAAAAAATTAGCTGAAAATGTACTTAATCTCAGGGCATCTAGAATGTACATGACTGTGTTTCTTCATCAGAACAGATTTGAAGAAATGTAGCATTGCATCTCTTGCTGACCAATGGATGCTCTGCAGTGAATGGGTGCCGTCAGAATGAGAGTCCACACAGCTGATAAAACATCATAATAATCCACACCACTCCAGTCCATTAGTTAATCTGTCCCTTTTGTGGATTTTAGAAAAGTACCTTTCATGCAGTAACACAGCTCTAAGTGAATGAAAACATCCTTCAACATCCTTTGGAGCTGTAAAATAGTATTTTCCCCAGTAACGCTGTACACAAAGTAGCACTGCACTCACAAATGCTGCTTTATCAGGCATTACAGGCATGATGACATGAAAATGAGACCAATAGGACCCATCACCGCAGATTAGCGTCAAACAAAGGAGGGGTTTGGAAAAATGAATAGTTGGACGAATCGTTCAGCAAGTAAGGTCAAAATATATGCACATTACACGGCAATGAAAGTGTTTTTTGACCCTGCATGCATGTCAACCTGTTGCTGGGGACTCCCAAAACCAAAATATGAACCTTTCATTATCCAGAATATGGGCACATTAATGTTTTGTGAATCAAAAACTGCATGTTTGTAAGAAACAAATCCATCATTAAGACATATTTTAACTTCAAACTGTTGCTTCAGGCCAAAATACTTATCCTCAATCCATAACATTGCTTTCTCCAGTGAAAAAGTCATTTCATTTGAATCAGGAGAGAAATGTGCATAGACCTAATACCATTTACAAGCAAAAACAGTGCTAAGCAAATATTGTATGAGAGTGGATTTTAATAAGAGGAACAGATGCATTTTCACTGGAGGGAGCATTAATATGGATTATAGATTGACATTTTGGTCAAAAGCAACGGTTTAATGTTAAAACGTCTTAATGATGGATGTGTTTCTCACAATAATTCAGCTTTTGACTACACAAGACATTAACTGATGGGCTGGAGTGGTGTGGACTACTGTGATGTTTATATCAACTGTTTGTACACTCAAAAAAATAGCACATTGGTTGAACATGATTTAATCGTGGACAGTGGTTCCACGTGATTACACCACATTATCTTAACAACAATGGATGATGTTCAACCAGCTTGAAATATTTGTGTTCATTTAACATGAACAGATAACATTCACTAAACATGATTTAAATACTTATTTTTTACTTGAATTAATGTTTTTTATCGAACTTCAATTAATCATGCTATCTTAAATTTAATCCTTGATGTTAAGCCGATATGTTTACATCACTTCCAATGAATCACAAATATTTGTGTTCATTTAACATGAACAGATAACATTCACTAAACATGATTTAAATACTTATTTTTAACTTCAATTAATGTTTTTTATTGAACTTCAATCAATCATGCTATCTTAAATTTAATCCTTGATGTAAAGCCGATATGTTTACATCACTTCAAATGAATCCCATTTAGTCAAGTTACTACTATGTTATAAATGAATGAATATCACCAGTTTTCCCCATAATTCAATGTTGACTATGGAGGCATCAAATATGTAATAAATTCTTTTTACTAGGGAACAGCTTAAGCAGGTGTCACACTTTCAAAAACATTTCAAACACTTATAAGACATTAAGCCAGAATTTGACAATTTATATAAAACACAAATGTGTACATAAAGGTTTTCCTTTACAATGCAAAATGAAGCAAACAGGTTTACATTCCTACATGTACAACAACCCATTAATAAAAAAATAGCAAAGTGTGTTTGCTTTTAATGCATTTCACAAAAAGAAAGTAACCTGCAATTCCAAAGAAAAAAATATTATGTTTGGGTTATGTTTGTTCATCAGGCCTCCACTGAAGTGCAAAACTTGATCAAACTGCTTGTGTCCATCAAGCTGTCTGTAAATGTATTCTAATTCCAAAATGTGCCTGGATAATTTTTGTAAAGGAAAAGCAAACACAATGTGTGCTATGTGGAACATCTTTGAAAACTATTTAAAATACATTGTCATTCAAACATCTTTCCTTGAAGAACAGTCAGAAGCCATTAAAACCGTCATTGAAAAAAAGTGTTTAAAAGGACAAGTTTAAAAAAAAATAATAATTATATAGTCACCATTAACTAACCCATGAGTCATTGAAACCCTTGATGGTTTTCCTTGACCTTCTTTGGGTTAGTTATGGACAAATGTAATTTTTAAGGAAACTATTCCTCTTCACATATGCCTTAATGTACAAAAAAATAAAATAAAATAAAATCAATAAATGCATTAAAAATGTGTGAACATGAAACATGAACATGTTTTGACTATTTGACACAAAACAGTTTCAAGGTAAAGATCCGGGTGTTCATCAGTCATTTAATGAGGTGTAAAAAGCTTGGTCTTGAGGGCTTGAACTTTGGTGGAGAGTTTGTGTCCATCAAGCTCCAGGAACACTTTTTGCAGGAGTTCAAAGGTGTATCGAGACTCCTTCGGATAACTAAGATTTAGGGTATAAATAAGCCCAATCAGCAATGCAACACCATTAGCTACATTACCAAGCCCTTCTAGTGCTGTAACTCCTTCAAGAACTACTCCAACATCCGCAGGTTCATCACCAACTTCACATCCTTCACATCTGATGACAAAAACGGCCATCACCATTTGGTGACCGAGTGCAGCTTCAGTGTTTGAAAAATCTACATCCTATAAACAGAAACAAAGTACATTAATACTAATGTACTATAAAATGTATTGTTATACACAAAATATTGTCAGAATATTCAGTCAATAATACCATGTACTCCTTGATGAGATTGTCAGGATCCTCATTTAGGTACACAAACAGGGCTTTGAGGACACACTCCCTCTTAACATTAATGCAGGCACACTAGGGAAAATAAAGAAAATTAGCAACATGTACCAATCAACTAATACATTTTCAAGTCACACAAATCATAAGTTAGAAACAAATTATTAATTTATCTAGAAAACAATTTTCACAGTTATCATACCTGTGTAAGTGGCAAAAGAAGTTTCCTTATCCTTTGTCCCTGAGCTCCACCTCTCTTGGCAAAGATCCTCAGAAGACTTGGAGTGTGTTCATCCAGCTTTGAGAAGAATTTTGAAATTAAGGCAACAGTTGTTACCCGTGCAAATTCAGCACAAACCTAAAACACAAAGAGAAAAACACCAAAAATTTAATGTATGCCCAAAAAAGCTAGCTAGCCTATGTGTTCTAACTTGCTTGTATGGTGTTATTTTTTTTTGACTTATTGGCATTTTAATACATTTAATTTTATGTTAAATCCCACTTAAAGACATTAGGGTGAATTACCTCCTTTTCTTGGAACAAAGCCGGCCATCTGCTCATAAAGTCAGCAATAAGTGGAGATTCTTTGACAACCTCTTGTCTTCTCAATGCAAATGAAAGGTCCATTAGTCTTCTCACAGTTTGCTCGTTGTTCTTCTTCTTAGCCTCAGAAAGAAGGGAGACTCTGATTTGCTCCATGCTGTCAGGAGTTTCACCAGGAAGAAATGAGGGACAAAAGTTTACTTCAGCCTTGCGTGGCTTCTTGACACCAAAAGCTGGATTGCTTACACCCATAGGTTTGTGCTTCATGGAATTAACGGTCAATTCACTACAACCAAGATTTCGCAGCTTGGTTCTGTAATTTGACATTTTATATTTAAGGCTTCTTTTCCAGCCACTGCAGCCTGTTAAGGATCCCTGTTCCTTAAGGCAAGGATGCCGTTTTATAAGGGCTTCTGCCACTTCATTAAATTCAGCATCAGAGAGGTACACTTTGAATTTTATAATTTCTTCAGCAAGTCCATCCAAAATGTCTGATTTTAGCTTTGGGTCTGGATTCAGTAGAGAGCCTTTTTTTTGGTATTCTGAATTGCCTTGTTCCAGCTTAATTTCTGCATCATAGGAGAAACGGGGCACAACAAAACATGTTGGCCAAGAAGACCTTGTATTCGAAGTCAACTCTTGGGGGTCAAGGGATGAAGAAGATGATGCTTCAGAGGATGATCTTGAAGACAGAATGTCTGTGTCACATGTTGTGGGAGATGGAGATACTGCTAAAGAGTCACAGAGCTTCATGACCTTAAGGGTGCTTTTGTTCTGAACATCAGTTGTGGAAGTCAGGTTCACAAATTCATTAAAGTCAGGGTCCATGATTTGAAGTCTGATTTCTCCCAACAAATTACACTGTGTCTGTATCTCATTCTTTAATTCTGCCAAAGAACAAGGGACACCATTCTGAAGTTTCACTTTCTGTGCATCATTCTCTCCCAGAATTACATGCAGGATGATGGTGGAGGTCATATTTACAATCCTGTTGATGAGGAAAAAAGTGTATTGTTTAGACTGTAGGTACATAAGCTTCATTCATACAGTTAAACAAGAAATATTTAAATGGCACCTGTTATGAATGAATTTGTCTTTTCAGTGACACCAAACGAAGACCTCCAACCTTGTAGTCAGCCAATGAATAGCCATCAGCTAATTCACTTAGTTCACGAAAGAAAATCTCCGTGATGGAGAAGAGGTCAGTTCAAAGGCCCTAAAATGCTCCCTATACCAACCACACAGACCTTTAAGTACAAAACACAGTCCCTTCTGCACTATACACATCTGAATAATCTCTGCAAATTCAGGGAGCCCGTCTAAATAGCGACAAACAACAATCATCCCATTTCTGTAACTGACGCCTTTACTGGTGACACTTGTGGTGATCTGGATGAATTCAGTGCCTGGGTACTTGTCTTGGACGACCTGTGTTATTTCTGTTCTTAAAACAGTCAGAGGCACTGTTGACACAGTTGATACGTCTAGTGCAGATTTTTCAAGATGGTACGATTTCAAACTGTGAGAAATCATTAGCTGGTGCTTAGCTGCAAGTGTAAGGGGGATATTTTTGAAACAATTGGTAAGCCGAGCAACTTGCTTGAAAAAGCTATGTTTGGATTCGAAGCGCATGGTCCACAGATGCACAAGTGGACCATATGACTTGATAAGTTCAGGATAGTGTTCCAAGAAGTGCTGTTTTGGAATTAACTTCACATCTGGAAAAACTTCCTGAAACCTCTGTCGGTGTTCAGAAATTTTGCCATCAAGGTATGCAATTGACTCATCAGTGTGAACTGGTGATACCACAAGTTCAACAATATCTTTGAGATCCATAAGCACCAGCCACGCAGGCTCATCTTCTGGCACCATGTGTCCTACAAGCAATGGAAGCAACCTTATCAGGTTCCAGTTCTCGTGAGCATTGCCTCCAATAGTATTCTGGCTGAACATTGAGCGAGGGATTGCATGAGGACTGTTTGTCTTGTCCGTCCATTTATAGGGAAATTAACAACACGCTCATTGAGAAATTCAAAGGTGAAGTACTTCTTTGATAAAAGCATTGACAAACAATGCTTAAGCTCAAATGGTACAACACCTTCAAAAACATCATGCATGACATCTGGGGGATAGCCAGAGAGAACATGAAAATGAGCAAGGTGTGTGGAGAATACACATTCTTTTTTAACACCAAAACAACAGCTGCCGGTCTGTTGTGCAGATTTCAGGTGAGCATCATAGCTCTCCTCTTTCTAAGGCTAAACCTACCTGACCGAACCTCATTAGTCTGAATTTCCAATCTCTTTCCAGTGCAGAATCTGCAGTAATACTCAGAAGAAAAACTTTCAACATAACCAGCTATGCTATGGGCCCCAAGGTTGTCTGCAATCACAACATGAACAGTACCCTTCACAAAATGACCAACTGAAGGAATAAAAATTCCAACTTCTTCTAAATGTGCCAGGTCCTGGAGAAGAGGCTCAAGGATTTTACTGAAGCCGTATTCTTTCACGTCATTACTTTTACACAACACAGCTAAGAAAATTGACGACATTGTTGCATGAGAACTTGTAGGCAAATTGCTTAGAGTCCAATACACTGCACAGAGCTTGTGTGTTCTCCGAGAGGTACCAAGAGGGTTACACACTTCAAAATCGTCAACATACAACCTTAACAAAAGTCTTAAATCATCTCCTGACAGGAATGCATTTTCCTAAAGATACTGCCATCCTGATATGATGAATAAACAGCTTCATTACGCTCATATCTGTGGTTTGCCAGTATTGTTTCAATCACATCCTCCTTGGCCAACAGCTGTTGCAGGAATTTTAAAATGTGAACATACTGAAAGGTTTTTCTCTGTTGTGAATCAAGGATGTACTCAACAGGTTCAACAACACAGAAGTGACTTTTATAAAACTCCTTGCGCCGATACACTGTGCTTAGTGGACCATGCTGTCCTATTGCTGTGTGCAGTGGATGAGATTCACACACAGCTTTAGCAATGTCTTGAATAATTGCGTCATCACATGCAAGACTGTGTTCCTGAAACAGATCTTTGAGCCTGTCACATGTAACAGTTTGGGATGAGGTACTCAACAAAAGTGCAGCTCTTCTAAAAACTCATTAACTGCTATGCCTGGAACATGAAAGAAATGTTCCAATTTCATTAACATTGCTGCAAAATTTTCAACAATAACACCAGGTAGGTCCTGAACTTCTGCACTGCTTTCAAACCGTACATTATCAGAAGCAACTTCATTAACCTGTACACTTTCGTGAATGTCGCTGTCAGACACGTGTTATAGACGTAGACACTACACCAAACTTAAAGTCACTCAATGAATACGGAGTGTGTTTTCTGTTTTTGTGGGACGTAAAGGTACCGTAAACATTTGTCTGAAAATCACAACCAGAAAACATGCAAGTAATCACTTCATTTTTCTTCAAATGTGTACCGATATGAGCAAAATAATCCTTTTCACAACTAAGTCCACAGTTTGAACACAAAGGACAGCTGAAGGTAGTCAGTTCTGATTGTGCAGGATCTTGATGATTTGCATGGACTCTACTAAGATGGACCAATAAAGCATTCCAAGTCTTAAAAGAACAAGGACAACTTGAATGCATGCATGGGAACGAGTGGCTTCGGCCAAAGTGTTTATGCTTTAACTTGTAATGTTTCAACAAGTTTGATCTAGAAGATGCTGAAAACTCACAGGTCTTACACTTCCACATATCTAAATGGGTCTTTCAGTGTTAAGCCAAAGAAAATTTGTCAGACAATCTAGAAAAAAAGAATTAAAAAAAAATATTAGTTGATTGTTGTTGTTCATGGTTTGAAACCATACCAACAATAATCATTTATATCTACAACAATAAGCTATTACAGCCGGGCCATATACACAATTATTTGATATCTTGATATTGTCAAATTTCTTAACTATATTCAATATATTTCTCAATATGTTTGCATTTTCTTTTAAATACAAAAAGTTGGATTTTCTTGTATGCCCATAAAAAAAAAAAATACTTTAGAACAGCTATTATGGAGTAAAATGCAAATGTATAAAATATTATATATATAATATATAACAAAATATATAAAACATATAAATGAATATAGAAAGGGGCAATACTGGACGCTTGGAACAATGTTTTAGTTAAGCATGCTTGAATCTAAAATATACTAAATTTGTGATATTCCAAAATTCTACATTGTCCTTACAATTACTGCAATATTATCTCTAATATGCATTTTATCTCCCAGCCCTAATGGCTATTCTATCATAAAAGCAGTAGTATCAACAGACATGAAATCACAATGATGCAAATGGATGGACATACAAGTTAACTGTTTGTTTGAGGTTTGATTTGAGTTGTTTGCGTGGTGATCTCTTTCAGGCATAAAAAAATTGTGCATTCTGTCATAAATACATTAGTATAAACCTACATAATAAAGCAGTTGGCTAATATTGTTTTTAATAACACCAATGCAAATAGATAGGACACATACCTGTTTGTTTGCCGTTTAATTCAGCTGATAACACGGCGATCTCTTTCAGGCATAAAAGCTGGCAATCTGTCAAATACATAAGTGTCAACAAGGCGTGTGCATCATAAGCGTTGCCATATTATAATAATCACAATACATTTGTTATGATACAATATTATTGCAGTATTATATTGCAATACATTACCCGTTTTTTTTTGAAATAGACTCATTTTACAACCCCTCTAGAGAAAACCAGATAAGTTTGATCTTTTTTTTTTATATGTTCAGACCATCTCTTGGTCTGGCGGAGGCACTTTTAGTTTAGCTTAGCACAGATCACTGAATCGTATTAGTCCAGTAGCATCTTGCGCTTAAATTACCAAATAGTTTCAATAATTTTCCTACATTTTTGAGCAAGATGCTACTACAACAATTGGATTTAATGAAAACTAAAAGTGCCCCCACCAGACCTAGAGATTAGCTGAACAGATTCAAAAATGGTCAAATTCATGTTTTTCTCTATGGGAGTTGTAAAATGAGACCATTTAAATAAAAATAAAAACACTGTAGCTACTGTAGCCTGGTTACAGTCAGTAGCTTATTTCTATTAGTTTATACAACTTTAAAATGTGTGTGGTTCTGAAAGACACAAATAACAAATATGAATAACTAAAAATTATTAGCCATACATACCATTCTAGCAACCAAAGGCGCAAATACCCATTATTGATATTATTAACAATATTCAGTAACCAATAATAATTGTCACTAATGCTTTAAAAACGCACTGAACCATCAACCACACAACACAACATTGTTATAATATCTTTGATCGATGCCATGAAAATGAACAGATTGCAAAGATGTGCAAACATGTGCAAACTTAGACACATACCTTTTCGTTTGATGTTTAATTCTGTTAATGGCGCGGGACGCGCGGTGATCTCTTTCAGGCATAAAATCGTGGATTCTGTCATAAATTCATCCGTATCAGTCGACATAATAAAACAGTTGTTAAAATTGTTTCTAATCAGACTGATGCAAATGGACGAAAAAGTTACCTGTTTGTTTGCCGTTTAATTCAGTTGATGGCGCGGTCATCTAGGCTTAAATAGTGCAATCAGGCCATAAATACATAACGTTCAACCAATATAATAAAACTGTTGCCTAATATTTTTTCTAACAACACTGATGCAAATGGATAGATGAGTTAACAGTTACCTGTTCGTGTGCTGTTTAATACAGTTTATGGCGCGGCCATCACATTTAGGCTTACAATCGTGGATTCTGTCATAATAACACATTAGTATCAACCGACATCATAAAATTTGATAATAAAGTTTGATAATATTGTTTCAAATAACAGTGATGGAAATGGATGAACACGTACCTGTTTGTTTTAAGCTTATATTCCAGTTAATGGCGTGGCGATTTATTAGAGACATGCGCAGCATTAACGTATTTTATGAACGTTGCCGCCAGGATATGCAAATTGCGTCACAACAAATTTCCGCTTCCTTTAGGTTGAGAATGTGGTTTGTGTTCAGGCTGTTTTGACATTCAGTCCGGCTGACTTTATAAAAACACACATTTTATATGTGTGATTGACTTTTACTAAACATTATTTGTATCAGTCTGATTTAAGAGAAATTTAAGACAAATAACAAACCTAAAAACACCAATAACCATTTAATTGCACATCTATAATTATAATCAAGCTATAAATTAATAAACAAAAATATTTAAAATAAATCATAAATATTATGGAAGTTATTATATATATTTTTTTAATTCAGTCAACAGTTTGACTGAGCTAAGTGATTGAAACATGTACTTTTAAAATGAAAACTTTATGTTAAACCAACGAGTGACAGTTTTAAGTCAGTTTAACATGACACAATCATGTTGAAATGAAAAATAGCCAAAATGGCATTAATTCAACATGAATTGTTCAGGTAAAGTGAACAAAACTGAAAAATCATTTTTTTGAGTGTACTCTCATTCTGACGGCACCCATTCATTGCAGAGGATCCATTAGTGAGCAAGTGATGGAATGCAATTTTTTTTAACTAACATTAGAATTTAACGTAAATTAATGCACTAACCAATATTAAGAAACGAGATCTTATTGCAAAGTTTTAATGTTACTAATTATCTTTTGACAAAGCAAAAAGGTCACTTTCCCAGACACTGTTTTCCAAGATCAACATAAACCATCGGTAATTCAACATTTCATCCGTGCGCAGTGGCAGAGATTAACGGCCAGACCTTTCATGGAAGCAGGACTTCACATGACGTGCCCAAGGCAGGCGGAAAAATAAGACTGACCTTTTCCCAGGCCGCTACACTGGGATAGGTTTATAGACTTCAGCGTCAGGAGCAGAACGGGGCAGGGAGAGCTGGAGAACTTCAAAATGCACAATCACTTCACAAAAGGAAATCTAGACTTAAAAGACAAGAGATTGAAAAAGGAAAACAGACGATAAGACGCTGTTCGGGGTTATGATCATGACTTTGTCTGCTGTACTGCAGTGCTTTCCAAAATATGTTTTAGAAAAATACAATTCCAAGAAAACTGGAATGAACAGATGGTACAAAAAAGTTATTGTTTAGATTTACAATGTTTTGATGTTTTAATATCATGCAAAACTAAATAATTCATTTGTTAGTTTATATGTGGTACTACTTTAAAAGTTAAATGTTTTTTATTACGTAGTTTATTAGATCATACCCGCAAAACAACATCGTTGACAGAGATATGAACTTATTTCAGTTGACTCAGAGACAAAAGAGAATAATAAATACAAGGCTGTTCCCTCAAATCATGCCAAAACATAGATCAATATGACTCATTTTGTGTAAACAAGACCTCCCAACTCTCTCTGCCATCAAAGCGCTACATGGCGAGAATAGAAATAAAGATCTATTGTCTCACCTCATAGAGATGTGAAGGCTTTCCTCGGAGTCAGTGAGAGCTTGTTAAATCAGACACATTTGTACACATTTACAGTGAGAACTGACAGACAGAGGAGAGGTTGTTCAGACTCTCTTCATTGGCCTGTCATACACAACATCTAGAGTGGTAAAAACTGCTTTCCAGGACTCACGTTTACACTGAGTTTCAAGTGGTCATTTTCAAGTGGTTAAATGTAATTGTTGGCTACAAATAAAACTTTTAACAGACATTTTTGATAAGCTGAAAAAAAACATTAGAAATATAAATATTTAAATTAAATTAAATAATTAAAATGACACAAGGTTTTTATTTTAATTTTTTTACTGAAATAAAGCTGAAATAATATATAAATATTAGATGAAGATGAAAAACATAAACAAATTGAAATATTGCCTTGACAAATAACTAAAATGAAGTACTAAAGTATACTAAAACTAAGGTAAGCAAAAAATGATATCTTAATAAAATCATACAAAAACATAAGTGGAAAAATTTATCAAAACTAAATAAACAAAAAGGAAAATGTTAACATAAGCATTTAAAAATATAAATTAAAATGACAAAAGCTCTTTACAAAATCACTAAAATTTAAGCTTAAATTAAAATGAAATCTAAAAATATATATTAAAAAACGAATCCAAGATATAACAAACAATGCTCTATTGCACAAAAGTAAAACAAAATGGCATTAAAAGTGTACAAAAATTGTTTGTATTTTAATAATTTAGAAATGAGAAGGCTTTTCTTAGTTTGAGTAATTTATTTGTGAATATCTTATTTATTTTCATGACATTGTGGTCAGTACCAACACGTTTATCTTAGATTCAGGTGGTATTTTCTTGCACCTTGTGTAGTTTTTGGCCCACATAAATTATACCCAGAATTCTGCTCATGATGCATGCTTGTTTTTCCTGAAATCTCACCTCAGCGGACTCTCTCTCTCCAGGACCTGCTGAGAAAACATCCCAGACATCAGCTCTGGCTTACAGTGCAGTTAATTGCCCATCAACAGGCTAGTTTCTTTCCGGCCAGACCAGACCAGCTGGCAGCGTTCGACTGATTCACTCATTTCTAACATCTGGAGAAAGAAACTCCAGGTCCAGAAACCTTTCTGTTTTGCACCTCAGTGGTAAAATGACCCTCTAACCACTGTTAGGACAGTCTAACGGTGGACACACTTCACCTCTAGTTCAAATCAGAAAAGCTCTGCTGTCAAACTCGACTGCATCATTTCTATCATGCATTCTGTTATATAAACTTGGTATTGTGCATTTAGATTTGTAAAGACTTAAATTGTGCTTCGCAAAGCTTTATCATTAACTAAAACTAAAACCTATCACTATAAAACTATTACTTAAACAAAAACAAAAAACATTCATACAAAATATACATATATATATATATATATATCTATATAACGTTATATATATATGAAGAGCTCTTTTCCAAAACACGATAAACGCCAAAAAAAAAATATATATAAGTTCGTCATGCCATTTTGCTGTGTACTGAACCTATTCACTGCTCCATCAATGTTTCATGCCAAATCGCTATATTTCCTTGTTTAAAATGTACCTCACTCTCCTGACCTCACAAAGAGGCGTTCTAGCGACTGACGCTAAAAGCTGTAGCCTTTGGCGTTCCTTGTTAGAGCGCCCGCCTCCCGCTAGATTTCTCTCACATTGTCCCACAGCAACATTAAAATTGTGTAGATTAGCATACAATGTTTTAGAATTTATTCTAATTAGTGTCCATTTCATTCATTTAACATATGTAATATTGGGAGCATCCAAGTTATTTGACATATTTCAATTTATTTTTAAAAGTAACACATTAGTTACTTTCCCTGGTAATTACTTACTTTTATAATGATGTAACTCAATTACTATTTGTGAGAAGTAACTAGTAAGTATAACTAATTATATTTTTAAAGTAACGTGCCCAACACTGCAAATATACAGTGGGTACGGAAAGTATTCAGACCCCCTTAAATGTTTCACTCTTTGTTATATTGCTGCCATTCGCTAAAATCATTTAAGTTCATTTTTTTTCCTCATTAATGTACACACAGCACCCCATATTGACAGAAAAACACAGAATTGTTGACATTTTTGCAGATTTATTAAAAAAGAAAAACTGAAACATCACATGGTCCTAAGTATTCAGACCCTTTGCTGTGACACTCATATATTTAACTCAGGTGCTGTCCATTTCTTCTGATCATCCTAGAGATGGTTCTACACCTTCATTTGAGTCCAGCTGTGTGTGATTATACTGATTGGACTTGATTAGGAAAGCCACACACCTGTCTATATAAGACCTTACAGCTCACAGTGAATGTCAGAGCAAATGAGAATCATGAGGTCAAAGGAACTGCCTGAAGAGCTCAGAGACAGAATTGTGGCAAGGCACAGATCTGGCCAAGGTTACAAAAGAAATTCTGCTGCACTTAAGGTTACTAAGAGCACAGTGTCCTCCATAATCCTTAAATGGAAGACGTTTGGGACGACCAGAACCCTTCCTAGAGCTGGCCGTCCGGCCAAACTGAGCTATCGGAGGAGAAGAGCCTTGGTGAGAGAGGTAAAGAAGAGCCCAAAGATTACTGTGGCTGAGCTCCAGAGATGCATTCGGGAGATGGGAGAAAGTTGTAGAAAGTCAATCATCACTGCAGCCCTCCACCAGTCGGGGCTTTATGGCAGAGTGGCCCGACGGAAGCCTCTCCTCAGTGCAAGACACATGAAAAAACACCTGAAGGACTCCAAGATGGTGACAAATAAGATTCTCTGGTCTGATGAGACCAAGATAGAACTTTTTGGCCTTAATTCTAAGCGGTATGTGTGGAGAAAACCAGGCACTGCTCATCATCTGTCCAATACAGTCCCAACAGTGAAGCATGGTGGTGGCAGCATCATGCTGTGGGGGTGTTTTTCAGCTGCAGGGACAGGACGACTGGTTGCAATCGAGGGAAAGATGAATGCGGCCAAGTACAGGGATATCCTGGACGAAAACCTTCTCCAGAGTGCTCAGGACCTCAGACTGGGCCGAAGGTTTACCTTCCAACAAGACAATGACCCTAAGCACACAGCTAAAATAACGAAGGAGTGGCTTCACAACAACTCCGTGACTGTTCTTGAATGGCCCAGCCAGAGCCCTGACTTAAACCCAATTGAGCATCTCTGGAGAGACCTAAAAATGGCTGTCCACCAACGTTTACCATCCAACCTGACAGAACTGGAGAGGATCTGCAAGGAGGAATGGCAGAGGATCCCCAAATCCAGGTGTGAAAAACTTGTTGCATCTTTCCCAAAAAGACTCATGGCTGTATTAAATCAAAAGGGTGCTTCTACTAAATACTGAGCAAAGGGTCTGAATACTTAGGACCATGCGATATTTCAGTTTTTCTTTTTTAATAAATCTGCAAAAATGTCAACAATTCTGTGTTTTTCTGTCAATATGGGGTGCTGTGTGTACATTAATGAGGAAAAAAAAAAGAACTTAAATGATTTTAGCAAATGGCTGCAGTATAACAAAGAGTGAAAAATTTAAGGGGGTCTGAATACTTTCCGTACCCACTGTATATACAGGTGCATCCCAATCAATTAGAATGTCATGGAAAAGTTCATTTATTTCAGTAATTCAACTCAAATTGTGAAACTCGTGTATTAAATAAATTCAATGCGCACAGACCGAAGTAGTTTAAGTCTTTGGTTCTTTTAATTGTGATGATTTTGGCTCACATTTAAAAAAAATCTCAACAAATTAGAATATGGTGACATGCCAATCAGCTAATCAACTCAAAACACCTGCAAACATTTACACGAAACTCTAATTTATTGAGCTGCACCTGTGTATATATATGTAATTAATTTCTGTGATCAAAGCTGAATTTTCAGCATCATTACTCCAGTCTTCAGTGTCACATGATCTTCAGAAATCATTCTAATATGTGTTGAAAAACCAACTCTCTGATGGCATAAACTTTTTTTTGTAAAATGTTACAGGAACATTTTCTTGACAGGTTTTGTGACATTCAGCTCAACACAGGAAAGAAACTGAAGTTCATTAAAACATTTCATGGCCTTTGAAGTGACATAATTCATGCACTCATGTTTGTTGGAACTTTTCTTACTTACTGCTCTGACTGTCCTGTTCTCAAGAGCATGCACACTATGTACAGTCACATTAATTTAACAAAGCAAAATAAAGATGGCTTTAAAATGCCCATATGGTTGAAATATGTATTTTTAAAGTAAATGTCAAAATGGCTATGTGCTTTTTATATATATATATATATATATATATATATAGTATATATGTATATATATATATATATACACACACATTACATTTACATGAATATGAGCTTATATATATATATATATATATATATATATATATATATATATATATATATATATATATATATATATATATGGCTTATGATGGCTTATGGTAGAAAAATTTACATTCCATTAACGGGCAACAGCTCTGGTGGACATTCCTGCAGTCAGCATGACAATTGCACGCTCCCTCAAAACTTGCGACATCTGTGGCATTGTGCTGTGTGATAAAACTGCACATTTTAGAGTAGCTTTTTATTGTGTCCAGTCTAAGGCACACCTGTGCAATAATCATGCAGTCTAATCAGCATCTTGATATGCCACACCTGTGAGGTGGATGGATTATCTCGTTCGCTAACACAGATTTAGACAGATTTGTGAACAATATTTGAGAGAAATAGGCCTTTTGTGTACATAGAAAAAGTCTTAGATCTTTGAGTTCAGCTCATGAAAAATAGGGCAAAAACAAAAGTGTTGCATTTATAATTTTGTTCAGTATATATATATATATATATATATATATATATATATATGTGCAAAAATACAACATATAAATAAAATATTATTAAATTATTATAAATCTAGTTTAGGTAATTAGCCTAAATGTATACTATTGTAATATAAATATATGTTCAGTTTCAAAAATATATTTAATTGAACTTCACTGTTTACAGCATGAAGTCTCTTTAAAATATATTTTGGCCATAAAACAGTGTTTTTTTGTTTGTTTTTGTTGCTTGTCATTAATGCCATATGAATTGTTTATTTCCATGCATATTCCACTATGATGATCTCAGCATAACATGGTATTCACATGTATAAAGTAAAGCATTCAACATATTTATAATGAATGCAACAGAATTAAACGTGCCCTCGTGGCTCCAGAGACACATTTGTAGTTGCACAATGACACTGTAATGTGACATAAAAGCAAAGCATTACCGCAGGAGAAAATATGCTTTTTGTGCTGTATTGATTCAATTATCAAACTTTTTTTTTGAGTCAGCCTCGAGGCACACCTGTGAGCTCATTTAAACCAAGAAGCTTATCTCCAAACGCTGTGTGTGTGTGTGTGTGTGTGTGTGTGTGTGTGTGTGTGTGTGTGTGTGTGTGTGTGGGTGTGTGCGTGCCCTTGTTTGCATGCATGATGTGAGTTCGTGTTTTGCAGCTAGCAGAAAATGGAGAGTGTATATGCACACATTGCTCTATTGTCCATCTGATTGTATTGAAGTAAAGGAGTGTGAAGCCGCAGCAACAGTCAATAGCATGAAATTGGAAACTATGAGGCCGCGTTTCAATCAGAGGAGGAGGGAGAGCCGTGCTGCTATTGACTTACGATCCTGTCACAATCCCTTGATTAAAAATATAGCTTGGTTCAATTTCACAACATTGACTGACTTATTGATTGCTATTTCTGTACTTGAAGTAGCTTTCGCAAGAAATGAATTGTAGTTATTTGGACTAAGAGACATTACTGAAGGCCGAGAGACCATTTACAGCCGGCGTTTCACTTTCCTTGCTGCTAAAACCCAGAAATATTATACATTTTATGCACTTTACTTTTTAACAGACAACATCCTGGGAGTTCAACAAACTGTTGGGAATTTCCCATAAGACTCCATGAAATCTAAACTGGAGTTAAGTGGCTTTTAGCTTTGAACTCATTTATACATAATTTTCCCCTACTAAAAAGTGACAAAATCTCACATTTATAAAGATGCCAACTAGCAAGTATATATATATATATATATATATGCGTGTTTAAATATACAGTTATCATATTTACTTTACATTCAAAACATTTAAAAGCCTACAGTATATGAATACAATATTTAGAATTATTGTATCTATTTCTCTATTATAGTTACTATTAACTATATGTTTTAGTTTGTATTAATATTTTGAATTCGTTTTTGTTTTTATGATTATTTTTTTATTTTTAGCTTAAGTAGCTTAAATATATATATATATATATATATATATATACAGTTTGTTGATATATATATCAGCTACTTAAGTAACTATTTTAAATACATAAATAAGGACAGAATGGCAAAAATAAATAAATAAACAAAGACATTTCTAAATAAAAATGGCCAAAATAAATTTGCTAAAATGTTTTTAAATATATTTATGTAAATAAGAAATCAAATGACTGGCGATCAATATATATATTATCAAATTTTTTTTTTTAGTTTAATTCCAAATTTGCAAAAAAATAAATAAATTGAAATTGCCAACATTTTTTCCCATAAAATGAGTTTTTAAATATAATTATGTAAATGTATTTATATCAATATTTTTGGCCACTTCATTTGTTTATTTTTATATTTTTGAAAAAAACTAACAATGTAAATATACATAAAAAACATATTCCCCATATTTCAATCCAAGAAAATAGATTCACAAAACTGTATGTGTTACTTTATTAATAAAAATAATGGCAAGGAACACACATATGTATATAGTATATGTATATTTTTTTAGATTTAATTTTATGGAACTATAATAACACTGATCCATGCAGCACCTAATGATCAAGAAACAACCCCTAACTTTTGCATACCCAGTAACAAGTCCTTCAGAAGTTCTCACCCATGCTAATTGGTACTGGAAAAGTAGAGAAACCCTATAGCTTCACCCTTGCTCCAGGAAAATGTGTAAAAGCCAGTGGATCTGATTGAAGCTTGGAGCTCTTGCCATGTCTGTGTGGAATAAACATCAGAAGATCAATGAGCGGCTGCTGCAGTGGCGTCTGAGGCTAAGACTATCCATTAACCCTAATGTTGAGCTTTGAGGAACATCAGTCTTTCCAGAGGCAGAACAGAACCATAATCTGACGTGGATGTCTTATATGTGACCGGTGAGGTCAAACCAGATCATGTTTCAAGTCTTTTGTACTTTTCTTGGAGAAACTCGGCTCTCACTTCCATCTCTGCCGCTGTCTGCATCACGCATTGACACACAGGTGCAGGTGTTTGATGGGCTGGAAATGAATGTCAGTCCGTAAACCGTCTCTACACTGCATCGCCAATTCTGTCACAGCTGCTGGAGAGATGACGCTCTTCTTCACCCTCAGCCCTCATTTCTGCTCAGATTTCCTTTGCTTTTAACCCTTTGTTGCACAATACTGCCTTTTTAAATTCTACAAGCACATGACGAATATGAGAGCAAATAAGCAATTAAGCTAGTTAATAATAAAATAATGAATAAACTAATATATTATAATGCATTTTCTGCCGTCATTTTCTAGAACTGCCCTCAGAAAAAAATAATAATAATATTTTGACATTAATAACTGGCGTATTCTTCTGCTACAGTAACAAAATCTCCCTCTGTCTTTTGATGACTGGCTGCAAAATTTTATGAGCTTCATTCATTTGGAAAAAAAATAGATATACAATAAAGAGCAATACTGGCATATTTTCTGAAACCTGGGACCCTTTTACTCAGGGAACACACATACTGACAAAAAATGCTACATTTTTTGCAAATTTTTTATTTTAATATTGCTTTCATGGTGCAAGCAGTTAATTGGTTAAACAAGAACAAACAAACGAAATGCTTGTTGTCTTGAAGAGAGTAATGAAGGATAAAGAAATGTGAATTGCAGATGTGCCCTTGTTGTTTGCTCTTGTTCACATATCAAGGGTCGTATCAAACCAGCACGGCGGCTGCTTCTCGGTCTTGTCTTTTAAAAACAAATCTGCCACATGCTGAGCATCAGATGTTTGAAAAATGAAGCAAAACACTATTTCCTCTACCATAACGGTAATTAAGTCCTTTGTCAGTAAATCCACAGATTAGAAACAGGTCTAATCTGTGCTATACGAAGTGTAAATGTGTAAAAAGCCTAATAATTACTAAGTGAAATGGCAGTGTTTGATTTCTAACACTGAATGTGTCTGTACACTTTAAACTTAAGACACCTAGAGAGGCACTCTTGTCTAGTCTCCATAGCAACAAATACATTTTAGCTCTTGACCTTTATTGAATAACAGAATAACGCACATCAGTTATTCTCCTATTAATAAATGCCTAGAGGAAGGCCATTTACCACCCAAAAAAACATGCTTTGGGAGGCAAATTCTAAAATCAGTGAATTTCCTATATATCAGTTAACTTGTGCTCTTAATGTTTGTGTTTGCCAGACTCCAGCCTCAGCTCCAATCAAAGAAAGTTCAGTCTAATCAAGTCTGGTGTTACATTGGAGGCAATAACGCATAGCCAAAATAAGTATGCAAAATGTATGAAGGCTGTTATTATGTTGTCTCCTCTCAAACAAAATCAGCAGACATCTGAGAACATGCATGGAAATATACCAGATAATGAGTTCGCTAGTTTACGGAGTATATTTGCATTTTTCAAATCAGCATATTGTCAATTATAAACTAAGTGCAGATTAAAGACATCATCAACATCATCATTTCACAACACACAATTTTGTTTTTTATTTGCTAATGCTATAGTATGAGCTAAAATACTTGTAGGGTAAAGGATGGTCAGGCAAGTCGACCTCAACTACACTGTTTATGTAGGTTTCATTCCTTAATATAAATAAAATAAAATACAATTGTATTTAATTTAATTTTCAAATTCTGGTAAACAGTGAAGCTTAATGAATTTGTCCAATTCAAAAAAATATTTGGTTTCAAATGTCATATACCAAAATATATTTCAAAATGTATTTCAAGGGAAAGAAAATACAAGTACAATTATACAGGAGGCTAAACTAAAGCCACTAGTGATCAAAGCGATGTACTATACACACACTACAAATGGAAAGTCAAGTTTGGGGCAATACATTGTGGGATACAGAACAAT
The DNA here is from genome assembly GCA_027564155.1 of Gymnocypris eckloni scoliostomus. Lineage (NCBI taxonomy): Eukaryota > Metazoa > Chordata > Actinopteri > Cypriniformes > Cyprinidae > Gymnocypris > Gymnocypris eckloni. Next base: position 26,684,902 of record CM050420.1, on the reverse strand, counting down.
AATATCAACTCAAATAATCACACCACACATTCCTCGGATGATTCTGGTCAACTTTAGTTGGCTCTACTAATCCTAAGGTTGAATAGTGTTGCTTTAAGAGAACTTCAATGATAAGTGCTTTATAGAGCTCTGTTGTGCTTTAATGTGGCCAAGCGTATCAAAGTTCTGTCTTGTGTAGCTGGCTGTGTGAGAATCAGAGCCCATGGAGACAAACGGCCAATAAACAGCTGCTTTATGCTGATAAGAAACCACATGATCACCAGAAGAACCATATCATTAGTGACCATAAACCAACATTACGGTCTGGTCACCTTTGAATCATGGTGTTCTACAATTCGGCCGCTGCTTTTTATGCTTATTTACTGTAATAAGACGCACACTGCTGATGCTCATAAAAAATGCCTGGCGTTTGCTATTGCAATTTGAATTTGCCTGCATTAAACACGCCGTGAAGGAGCAAAAGAACATCTTTGTAAAAAAGCAGAAATAAGCAAGGATTATAGTCTGATTCCTTGCTGTACAAAATATGAAAGGTATCTCGTGTTGGCACTTTTGTGAGTTAATTCAATTGAATAACTGACTTGGAAAAATCACCAATTACCCTTCACTCTCAGCGTTGCCAGGGTTGTGTTTTACTGCTCTACAACTAGGTTATTTTGAAAATGCTATCACAGGAAAAACAATAAAGACACGGTTATCGATTTTTATAATGTACTGTGGCCGTAATACGTTTTTGTAGACAAATACAGACTACAGTCGTATTATAGTCTTTTGCAGACAAATACATAATGGTTCAAATGAATACCTGGCAACCCAAGGACCGCTGAAAGCACAAGAGAGTGAGAAATGCATTTGCTCTCAGGTGACAAACTAGACGTCATGTAAGATTCGCCCACATCAGGCATTTTAAAGCGGTTAATTGAGTTTGCCATAGTAGATAGATTTTTTGTGTGTAGACAAAACAAAGAGAACAGAATATGCAGTCTATTAATAATGCTCAGGAATGAAATCAAAGTTGATTTTAATTTAAAATATAAATTAAAAGCTAGGTCAGTTTTTCACATGTGACTGATATTTGTATTTATCTTAAATTTTAAACAATTTATCATGCTAAGTGCTTCAAAAAACAACAACTTAATTTTGCCATATCTATAGTTCTGCACCCTTCTCATGGGCATTTTCACTATTTAAACCTTTTAACGAGAGTTAAATCTCTTTTTTGGCTCATTTTACCTTTAAAAGAAAACCTTCTTAATAATTTTGCACATCTGAATACAAGTGTTTTTGTTTGTTTGTATTTCCAGCTTTTTTAACAATTATATATGACTTATAAATAATGACATACAACTTTTTCAAGATGTATGTGGTTTGTATTTGGTAAAATAATATAATAATAATAATAAATACAATAAAACATTTTTATAAAATATGTAAAATAAAAAATAAAAAACAAATAGGCCAATGGACACGAGAAAAATATTGGGGGAAAATATTTTGGGGGAATTTCTTGAGTCAGTTTTGAGCTAGGATTTTTTTATGGGACCTGGCAACCCGAATTACTCTCAGCGGATTACTCTTACTAATTTCATTGTCAGCACTGAGATTAAAAAGAGAGTAACTGAGTTTTCTCATATCTCCTCCAACATCTCAAACTGTGCTCAAATTTGCCAATATACCAATATATGCCATCAAAAAGCACAATATGAAATATGAAAGCCAACATTTCTCAAACTCTTCTAAGGCCAAATGATCTGAGCTGCTATTCATATTCCTTGTATGGGTGTAAAATCTTACTGCATGATTGATTCATTTGTGTCCATTTTTATTCCTCCAATGAAGCCCAGGTCAAGCCCAGGAAGAAAGGACATCCTCTGAGGAACACAATCCTCCTCTGGGGCTACAGGAAAGGTTTGTGTGGTATATTGCAGCACATATACAACAATAAAAAACTGGGTCATTGGCATAAAACTCATCGTTTATACCTGCAAAGTTTAACAGCCTCTCTCATTTTCAGTTCATCATGCAGAAGGCCATACATCGTACTGTAATGAAGGACAACTGCGATTTTTCGTCATTTAATTGGCTAATGGTGAGCTTTAAAAGCAGCTAGCTTTCTGAAAATGCAAAAAATAGAAAGAAACTCATTATTACTTGAATCATTTCTCTCACATTTCACCTTGTTAATCATTTTCCGGTGGTACCGCCTGCCCGGGGCTCTTAGATCATTACCGTGTGTATCATTACCGCCCCTCGCAGTTCCCCGAGGTTGTCCTTAAGCGGCTACGCAACTCGCTGCATTTTAAACACAGACCTCCTTTGCATACATATCTTGAAAATCCTTTCTACAAGCAAACACAATTCCACTATGCATCTTCCCAGCAGTCTATAAAAACTGCTGTGGCAGCTGGACTGTAGAGCAAACCTCTAAAAACATCATTTCACTCCTCCTAACCCCTTCTTACAGTGTGAACACCACAGTAAAACATACGTTTACCCTGATTTACACTGTGCCGTGACAAAGACAGATCTGTCCCAGGTGAACACTTAATGCAAATTTGAAACCACAGATGCCCAAAGAAACGCAAGAATTACGGCGGTGCAAAAACGGGCCATAAACAGAATCAACAGCCGCATCGTTCATAAATCATGCCGCTATTGACTCAAAACACCACTCGCTTTCTGTTGTCCTGCGGGATGGACTCATATTTTCAGTTAAACAACATATTGTGCTGTCAGCAGATGACTAAAAAATAGAAAGAGTTCATCGAGTGAGTCAGAGACATGGATCTTGAATGTATAAAACTGTCAAATATCAGTTGAGTGAACAAAATAGCGTCACAAAAACTTTGTTGAAACTCAACTCAATAAAATATGAATTTACGAAGACGTACTGTAGGATTTCTAAAAAGTAATAACTGCGAGATTTTAAGTTTCCTTTCAATGCATTATTTCTGATGCATAAAGGTCTAAACATGTCTTTTGTTTTCTTTATTTATATATTTCCTTGTTTTCACTCTTTGTTCATCTTTAATGCAAAATATAAATGTTAGAAACATTTAACAGTAAGGTTCTATTTGTTAATATTAGTTAACTAACTTGTTATTGTGTGCTTTATAAGTATACTAATAAACAGCTAATATGCATGATAGAAAGAAACTAAAGTTTTCACTTTATTTTAAAGCATTTATTCATCTTAATCAGCTGATTTCAACATTTACTAATACATTTTAAAAAGTGGACATCTTAACTAACAGAGTTATATATTATTTTACTACATATAAAATTATCTGTGAATATTAGTTAATAAAAATAAAGTAGATCATTGTTTGTTCATGTCAGTAAGTAGTATATAAATATTATTAGTAGCATAATAGTATTAGTATTATTAGTTAACCAATATACTGTAGTTAACTAATGTTAACAAATAACAACTTATTGTAAAGTATTACCATATTTAATGGACCTGAGCTAACATGAACTAACAATGAATGGATGTAGTTTTATTAACTAATGTTGAAAAATATTAAAAAAAAACTACTGGGACCTTATACTAATACAAAATAAACTTAGATACTGAAAATAAATACATTTTGCTACTTTCAGATGACACATTAGTCATTAATTTATATATTACAATTTAATTGCACAGTTAAAACATAAATAAACACACATTAGCTATGCAGGACTCATTTGAAAAACTGTCTCTTTTTAGTGTCGCAACAAATAACAGGTCCGGCACATATATAATGTTCAGGGGGTGACAGAGATTCTCAGCATGTTCTATATAGAAACAGATGGAGTGCTGCTCTTCCACAGTCAATCAACACGAGAGTTATAGAGCGCAGAGATCATTCAGAGCACAGAATCAGCCTCCATCAGGCTGGATTGCAGAGCTGTCAGCTGCAGGGACTGATGCTAGCTGGCAAATTTGACTTCTCTTACGTTTCATTTCTCCTCCACTGATCTGAGACAAAGTTCTCAGTCCACATCTCAGACAACAGACAGGTAAACTGCTTTACTAACAAGAATTAGTTTGTGTTTTTCTTCATTTATGAAAGGTGTGTAAAGCTTTGAAGGTTTGAGACTTCCCTTTGAATATTATCTCACATTTACGTGAACACTTGTTAGTATAAAATGGTTCTGATAAGGGCTTTCACATGAGTTTCGACACTTGGTTTTATATAACCGTGCTTCTCAACTGGTTTTACTTCTGGTAACCCAGATTTTAACAGGACAGGCTCAACTATGAAACATTAGTTAACATCATAGCCTAGGATGAACAAGAAAATCTTGTAAATGAATAAATAGCAGCTGTTTTTTTATGATTTACCAACATAACATATGGAATAATTACTACAGGACAACATTTAATACCAACACATACTTTTATTAATAGAACCAATAGTAACAACTACAATTCTGATAATAATGAAATATGCTATTTTACAATTATTTAATTATTATTTGATATTTAAAATATATTAAAATCTCCTCATCCACCACCAATGTGCAGCATCCACCTGAATGATGCGACGGCAGCCATATTGCGCCAGAACGCCCACCACACACCAGCTTACTGGTGGAGAGACAGTGATGAAGCCAATCAGTGTATGTTAATCGAAGCAGGGATGATAAACAGGCTGGTGAGTAATGTGGAATGAGGAGGATGGTAATATTCAGTGGTGGACAAAGTACACAGATCAAGTACTTGAGTAAAAGTACAGATACGTATAGTAAAATATTACTCCAGTAAAAGTAAAAGTACTGCTTTTTCAATTTTACTCGAGTGAAAGTACAAAAGTACTCAATTTTTTATGTACTTAAGTAAAAAAGTACTGATAGACAGATTTATTTAGCAATTTTATATAGACTACTTTATTTAATTTTATATTAGCACATATTTTTATAATCCTACTGCCCAAAATACCTGAGTTTTTCCCAAAATAACCACTATATAGAGTCAAGATATATATGTTGTTGATATGGACTACGTTGATGAGAGTGATGTAGTAATGTTCGCTGTGAAGCTTACACTGCCATGTACCTGAGAGAAAACAGATTTCACCATCTAATTTACACCAGTAAGAAAAAAGTGTTTTAGAACTTGTTGTTTTGCAGAACGTCAGTTATATATGACATGAGAATTAGGCCTGAAATTAGGAAGAACATTTTAAGGAAAATCTAAAATAATTATATTTTCATAATTATTTTGTCTGTGGTGTAAAAACACCCCTGGCCCAATGCCCCCAGAGGGCATCACTTCCCACTCTGATAATTACTGTAGTTACTATGTTCTGAACATCACATCCTTTCTTTTCCCTCAGATGGAATCTATCTAGGTGGCTGAATAAAAATATTTGGACTTTATATCTAAAAATTTCCTCAACTTAGCACCAGCAAGCTTGTTAGCTAGACAGTTAGCATCAGCTAACAATATTTACTTATTTTCAGTATGGTTATGAATAAACATTCATATCTGTCTACTCGGCTAGTTGATCTAAACAATATAAAAATGCATACTGTTGATAAACAATATAAAATCAGACATCACATAGGTCTAAATGCATAGCATTTTAATAAAACTGCTAACGTTACAGCAGCGGGGAATATGAACGTGCATGAGTTATTTTATTTAATCAGTGTTATTTTAATGTTTTGTTTTTTGTCCTAAAACATAACGTTAGAGACACTGATGTTGATCTGTCTGCATTCAAGCATTTCAGTGGGCTTAAATAGATCACCCTTTACAGCAGATTTAGTTCACAAACAACTGACAGTTTTGACCTAAATATTATTTTCAGTTACAATAATTAATCCTAAAATTCGACATTAGTAACGTACTTTCACAGCATCAGTAGCGCGCGCTCACAAGATCTCCCGGTTCTTTACTTGTGAGTTCAGTTCACTGAAGAAGACTCGCTCTAAACGGATCATTTGAATCAGTGAGTTTTAGACTCGAGAACAGCTGCAATCGGATCATTGCATCAGTGAATGAATCGTTTGTTGTGATTTGCGAACCGATTGAACAGGTTCATTGAAAAGAATGAGTTTGTTCATGAATCAGACACCGCTTCTGCGTCTCGGAGCACGTGATGTATCACGTGAGTAACGATATGTTTTATGAAATGTAGTGAAGTAAAAAGTACGATCTTATGCTTTGGAATGTAGTGAAGTAAAAGTAAAAGTTACTCAAAATAAAACTACTCCAGTAAAGTACAGATACTTGAAAAATGTACTTAAGTACAGTAACGAAGTAGTTGTACTTCGTTACTGACCACCACTGGTAATATTGAATGGGGGTACTGACGGTTCTTAGTCTGATGGTTGGAGGAGATCGTGGAGCTGAGCAGTCGAGCACACACTTTGGTGGATAAGTTGGAGTGGGATGGAGTCCGGTAGAAGAAGACGCTGGAGACACAGAGGATCAGGAGAGACGTAGGAACAATGTAGCGTGGAGGTAAGTAGGTCAGGTAAAGTGAGTCCTTCTCGAAGTTGAGACCAGACAATGTGGTGAGGTGAGGTGTGTGATTAAATACTGCTTGTGATGGTGAGGTGATGATGATCAGGTGCGGGTGTACTCTGGTGATTGTGATCTCTGTGATTGGTTGGTGAAGGAGCCTGGCCGATCTCTGACATATGCAAGAATTATTAAATTATTTATATAAAAATCATATTATAAAATACAAATATATTTTAAATTGACTTTTAATTTACGTTTAGTCTATATGTATATATTATAACATTAAATATACACTATGTACATATTTTATATTAGCATAAATTAAAAAGAAGATTATTATTATTATCATCCAATAAAATAGCTTAATTTTATTATTTGCATTTTGCCAATTTTTCCTATCAAAACCAGCCTGTGACTCACTTTTGTGGTGCAGCCCACCAGCTGTGAACCACTGCAAAACTTGTCAGCTCTCACTCACTTTCAAGTCCCCTAACAAGTCTGCATACCCCACCAGCGTGATTCACCGTTCCTTCACAACAATGGCGAACACTTTTAAAGACTTCCACAAAGAGTAAGCCCTGCTAATTACTCCAGAAATTGACAGCCACCTGTCAGGCAAAAAATTTGACATGAACTTTGAGTCAAAGACTATTATTACGTATCTTTCATCCCTCGCCATTTCCACCCAACCGCGCTAGAGACGTTTAATCGTCTTCTCTTTGGCAGCTAGAGGCATGCCGTCTGAGCGACCGTAGGAATGTTTTAATGAGCTTATCTGAGTCAGGAGGCAGATGGCGTTAAGATGCTTGATGCTTTCTGAGAAAAGGCTTCGCTAGAGGATGGAAGTGGCGTGTCTTGCAGGAGATGAGGCAAAAAGGTGAGTTATTAGTCAGGTCGCAGCCAGTCAGGTTTTTCCCATCCCTGGAGTTTAGAATTACAGATGACAGAGCGCAAGGTAAACAGGTTGCCTGGCCTACCGTGGGTTCAGAGGGCTAAAAGTAGCGAGGATTCGCATCCGCCGCGTGAACAAGCTATGAGCCCATTAGCTCAGCGATGCCAGATAGAGGTGATGCATCTCGCAGGCGGTGAGGTGAATTCTTTTTTTTGGGGAACAGCAGGCAGATTTGGGGAAGTCGTGGCCTAATGGGAGTTCGAGTCTCAGGCTGGCAGGAATTGTAGTTGGAGGGAGTGAATAAATAGCGCTCTCTCCACACTCAATACCACGACAGAGGTGACCTTGAGCAAGGCACCGAACCCCCAACTGCTCCCCGGGCTGCCCACTGCTCCGGGTGTGTGTTCACGGTGTGTGTGCGTGTTCACTGCTGTGTGTGTGTGTGCACTTTGGATGGGTTAATTGCAGAACACAAATTCCAAGTATGGATCACCACACTTGGCTGTATATGTAACGTCACTTTCACTTCCAGATTAACTGTTCAGGACAAACAAGGGACTCATGAACAACTATCACTAAAACAAAAGAGCACACAGCTGTGGATCATTCCGGTAACATAAGAATCAAGTATTAAAACTGATATTAAATTAAACTAGTATTTTCTCGTATGGACTATATTTAAACATGTTTTGTGTGAAATATCTTATTCAGGTCAGTACTCAATAAAAAATAACATGCATTTTGTATGATCCCTCTTATTTTTGGTAAAATAATTAACATTTAGCAAATTCTGAAAGGTGTACGTAAACTTTTTACTTCAACTGTATACTCTCTATCTCTCTCACACACACACACACACTGTGCACAACACCCCGCTGCATCACAAAACAGTCACAATAGCACCGTGCCATGGTTAAACACCATTCATATTTTTCACTCACATGCTTGTGAATGACTACATATCAAATGCATTAAAGAAAACTACCATCCCCTGAATTCCTGATGTATGCTGTTGTCAGAGATCACCATCACTACATGTGTTCATTATAGTCATTATAGGCGCAATTAGTGAGACTGGTAGTCCTTACTGTTTTGCATAGGCTGACAAAATATGAAATCACGATCAATTATGCACAACATACATACAGTCCCTTCATCGTGTGGATTGAATTCCACAGTGACTTTGCCTGTGGCTCTGAATGCTGACATGTGTGCAGAAGGTCTGGATCTGCAGCATTTTCCAGAAAATGCTTTCATTCATATGAACAAGAGGATATGTGCGTGTGCGTGTGCGTGTGTGTGTGTGTGTGTGTGTGTGTGTGTGTGTGTGTGTGTGTGTGTGTGTGTGTGTGTGTGAGTGTGTGTGTGTGTGAGTGGGTGGTGGTGTTGTGCATCAACACTCCCACCGACTGGAGAAAAGCTGAACATAATTTGCTTGTCTTGCACCATGATTCCCATTTATATCTTAAAGTAGTTATTATTGAGTAAATCTTGTTTTATGTATATCTGTGAGATGAACTATCTAACAATCCTTCTTGCTTAATCATTATCAAAAAGTAACGCATTAACTGTTTGTTTGGTATAATTAAGTTATACTAATCTATCTAACTTTCTAAAGTGACCTTGGGTTTTGGAAAATGCTATTAAAAATAAAAGTTACTACATTTACATTTATGCATTTAGCAGATGCTTTTATCCAAAGCGATTTACAAGTACATTCAGGTTATACATGTTTTGTCAGTATGTGTGTTCTCTGGGAATTGAACCCACAACCTTTACGCTGCTAACGCAATGCTCTACCACTGAGCCACAGGAACACTATTATTATTAGGCCTATGTCATGCAATAAATACAGATGAATAGATTTAGTTCTGTGTTGAATAAATTGAAACTATAATGCAAATTCCACATCTGTGTTAAATTCAAGGATGCAAAGTATAGCTAAATATGATTAAATAGTTTTAATTTAAATTGTATTTAAAAAAAGAGTCCTCAAGTATAAGTTCCAAAGTAAACACATTTATTCATCAATCTTTTTTTCTCTCGTTTTAAGTACAAAATTAGGTATAATCTACTTAACTTTATGATGCAGGTGTTCCCAGCATGTACCAAGATATGAATAATTAATAAGGTTGCATGGATTCACAGTTTGACAGTTTTCATTTCACTGTTGATTTTGACATATTTAGTAGCCTGTTGTTTTGCAATGTCTGGAGTTCATTTTCTATGTAAATGTATCTGTTTCTGCTCAAAAAGACTTTTGCAGCGAAGTCTTGTTTCGTAAAGCTTTATTTGTGTTGCATCAGAGATTAGACTGCATGCTTTCAGTCCGAAAGCCTGCCATAATCATTCCAAAATCATATGAATTAGTTTATTTCAGTGTTAGCAAGTTAAGTGCCATGGCATGACAGATTGGGGAGTAAAAGTTCATCAATATTCTATATTAAGCAGTCTAAATTAAATTGGATTTACTCACTAACTTTATTAAACATTATATTTAAATTTTTACTTAATTTACTGGAACTATTTCAACTAGGGTTGTCGCGATTTGTCGATTTGTCACGATTAGTCGATTTAAAAAAATAGTCGACTTGATTTTGCTTGAGTAAATACCAGAAGTGGCGCATTTCATGAACGAGAATCCATAAAACACATTATTAGACTGTTTTCCAAGGCTGCATGATATATGAATCCCATAATTGTTAATTTACAAACGCTATGATTTAATTAAATAATTCTATGCAATGCAGTTCTAATACAGTATGCGCTTTAATTATGTAGATGCGTGTAGGTTAAGTGCGTGCTTCACACAGCGGCTCCTTTCACATTAGTTCCACAGAAACGTATCTTTTACATGTGTGGAGCGTCTCAAACTCCATCTCTGCAAGTCTGCGTGTTGTTGTGAGTTTGGGTTTATTATAACGTTCATCCGGGAACGCAACGTGCGCAGTTCATCAGATTTGTAAGGTAAATTATAAATCTACACAAACACAGGAGAATAGAAGCTCAACCCTTCACTCTGAGTTTACATATTTTGATGTCCACATATTCATTTAATTACAGCGGCCATAGCATTTCTGTCCTACATAAATGGCAAAATATTAAAGATTAAGTGGACATTTGAATTAAATGTATGGTGCTTGGTCAATATTAAACAAGGATTAGATTGCAGTAATGTGTAAATATAAATATCAGACCGCTGGCGTCCCTGCAGGTCTTTGTTGTTATGCGTAATCTACATTAGCTCTATTGTTTATTATGCAGTTTAACAGTTTTGTTCTATTTAAATGGTTCCATTAAGTTTTAATAATCAAAAATCAATAGATTGTATAGGATTTTCTTTAATTATAATATATATATATATATATATATTATTATATATATATATATATATATATTTTTTTTTTTCAGAAATACTGCACAGTTACATTTTTCACCTAAATACTCCTTTAAAAGTGTTGTTTGATTATGATTGTATTATTAGACTAGAACACGTGGATATGTTGTCATTCTTTCACTATAATCCTGAACTTTGATTTCAGTGATTTGGACTTTGAGATGGACACTTGCTTCTTGCACATGTTGCAATAATTATCCATAATTATTTGGCGAGTTGCTATACCCTGTGCACTGATAAAAACGATTTTGTTGTTGAGTAAATACTACATAAAAACAAATGTAATTTCTACATAAAATAATTTAGTTCAGGCAAGAATAAAAAATACATATATTAATACTCTATTTAAGCATAGCTTGTAATTGAAGTTTGAACTTATACGTATATTTTACATGGAATTGTTTATTTACAAGGATTATTTAAGTAAATATCAAAGTTATGATCCCGTTTTCCCCATCATGCACTGGGGCATGAATAATTCAAAAGGTTAAGTTGCATTTACACTGTTGTATAGTTGTTTTGTTGTTAGGTTTAGTAGTTGATTTTCTGCTCTCAAAATGACCCATTCATTCTCAAACTCTATCCACTGATTGTCACTGTCATTGTGTATGTATGCATTGAGGTCTCTGCGTTCATTTGCGTTATAATTTTATGGAGTGGACATATTATCTTAAAAGGATAGCAAGCTGTCTACTTGCTTACTTACATGTTCGTAAGTAAACCAGCTGCTTTAATAGCATGGTTGTTTTCTAGTGCTACATTGAGCAAATTGTAGAATGCATGACTGAGTGAAATGTACTTAAGGACTGCAGATTTAACTTAAAATGATTCAATAAAAATCACTCCACAAACTCTAACTGACCATGTTAAATTGACTTATTTCCTGCTAATTTGACCTAACTTAGTAAAGTAGATTTTATCTATTTTATATTAATTCAATACTTAAATTTTACTTAAATGTATGTGTGCAAAAACTTGCAAAATCAAAATGAAGTAAATCTTACTTATAGTTTTTTTCAGTGTGGGAGCAAAGTCAGTAAGTTTTAGTCCAATGTGATACTATTAACTAGAATTTTCTTTTCATGTCAAAATCACCAGAACACAACATTCGAGGGCTACAAAACGCATGAAAATACTTTCAGAATAAATTACAGTAAATAAAACTTGTGTGACACATAATTCTTAAAATAAGAATAAATTTAAACTAATACAGCAAACAGCTGCACAATGCACAAATAAAGTTTGCTGGCCTGCAACTCTGATCATCCGTGTTTGTGGCCTGACTCGTCACATTCTACTAAAGGCCGCTGCATTATCTATGCTTTATGCTGCTTTTTCTGGTTTCGTAGATATGCTTTGTTGCATTCTGTCCTTGGAGAAAAGAACAACAGACAATAGAAGCTGGCAGGTTGCAGTGTGTTGTTACAGTAATCGTGTTTTTAGCAGAGATTGTTGTTTTCAGTCCTTGGGGATGTGAGCATATTCCACTGCTGGCTGCATGAGAGAGCTCCATTTCAAAGTCCTCTGCTTCACTTCAAGCACTTTTGTATGGAAATTGGACCGTATATTCCCATCGAAAACCACGGGTCACTGCCTGCCTCCTCGCTTAGCAGGAGATGCGGCCGTGAGAGTTTGTAAAGTATTTCAAAGAGCCAACTATTGCTCTATCAAACAGAACTCTGAGTCATTTGAAGGACAAAACGAGTACGACTGATGTGGTTCGATCATCTTTTATTAATATCTCAGATCTGTAATGTAACACAGTCTTAGCGTTTCTTGTCAAAACTAAATGCTAGTCATGTTACATGGGTTTAAACACTTCTAAAAGCTTCCAGAGTTCTAGTTTCAAGAAAGTGAAGCCTTTTCTATTAGTTTCTGTACAAACGCTTTGAAAACGAAGCGGTTCTCTAATTAATAAGCCAGCATATGAGTGTGTATCTAAGTACAGCCTTCAGACGGAGAGCTGTGAGTCAGACGTCAAGCAAGAGGGAGCCATCTTCTATATTCAGAGTTTGACACGGTCTTTATTGCCAATATGAGCTTTTTTGGAGACTTGATTGAAAAAGTCTTCCCAGTGTCATAAATCAAAGACTGCAGAATACTTTAGTATACTTTTTCCTTTGTCTCAGCTGCAGACGGTACGCCCACAGATCGCCCACAGTCTGTTTGCTGACCGTCTGATGCATATTGCAAACAAGAGCAGTCAGCGATTTTTCGGTCAGGAAAGCTAGGATCCGATCAGCTGATTTTATGCCACTACCAGTTTTCCTTGGTCTGCATTTACTCCTAAGTCTGGCTAGATGTAAAGCTGACTTTTCTACGACTGCCAAATTGAACTGATATCATGTGTATAATAAATTAAAACAGGAATCACTGCTAATAACTTCAAATCTGCTATGGTTTCACCAAATATTGAAACTGGGAAATGTTCCAAAATAAAGAATCCCTAGTTCAACATCACCGCAGTATATTTGCTGTTGGGTTATTGGCTTACATTCATTATCATCTTGATTAATCATCTCGATGCATAGCCAATGATACAATATATTAAAGATACTCTAAAGCAGCAACCAATGCGCTGCGATACGATTCACCCTGATAACGATGCAGTGTAATTGCGTTTTGACACAACACAATGTGATTCAATGCAATACAATGCAATGGGGGAGGGTGATGCTATGTAATTCAATATTGTCTAGATAGTTTGTTTTTATTTCTTTGGTTCAGACAGACACGTTAGTCTCTGTGTGACTCAGGACACACCTCTGTCTTTTTTTAACTGATGCAAATATGTTAGAAACGATGCGACGTGACACGAATGCCAACTTTTATTCGATGGACACTTGTTTTAAATTGATGCATTAGTTAATTTTTATGCCAATCCACCGATGCAAATCTGTGAATCTTACCATACCATCATTATGTTTTTGGTTAAAAAGCCAACTAGATCAGTCTAAAGAGCACAACTGTTGTGTTCCACAAATAAAAATCCATTTATCACATTTATTTTCTCCTTGGAGAAGTTAACAGATAACAAAAAGTGACGTAATTTCACATACAGCTCATAATGGGCTGTGCAGTTGATGTCTTCATTTATTTCCTCCACAGAGAAGCTGATTTGAACAGTAGCTGACAGTAAGTGACATCATTTGCAATACTTCAAGGGCTTTGTATAGTTCATATTGAATAAGCAATTTTTCAATCTGGCAAGTTAGGATCTGACTGGCTGGTGTTATATAACTTCCACGAGTATTGGGCACGGGTATTTGTTCTCTTCAGTCTACATTTAGTCAAAGGTCTGACTAGATATGAAGCTGGCTTTTCTAGGACTGCCAGATTGAACTGATGCAATATGTAGAGGAAGTCAAAACAGGAATTATTCAATATTTTTGATATTGCTCTTTACTTGGGTAGTTTTAGCAAAGAACAGCTAATCTGTTAAGATTTTGCCAAACGTTGTGACTGGGAAATGTTCCAAAATAAAGCATCTCAAGTTTACTGTGTTTGCAGTGTATTTGTGGTTGGGTTGTCAGCTTACATTGATTTGCTGTAATGCAAATAAATAATAAAATACTGCTAAAGAAACAAAAACAAACAAACAGAACAGAACAATGGATGAGCAATTTATGGGGAACATTTCAAAGATGTTTACATCTCTTATAGGGATATGGACATCAATGTGCATTTAGGAAGTCATAAACCTCCTTAAACTTAACATAAGACATAGTGAGCATTTTATTTATATGTCGGATTGCAAAGCCTCATCTGTCTAAAGAGCACAATAGTGTTCCAGAAATAAAAAAACCTGTATTTTCTCCACAGAGAAGCTGTTTTTTTTCTTGCAGAACAGAGGCACATGTAACAGAGATGTAATGCCCAATATTGCCCAAAATGTGCTGTGTATTTCATTTCTTTATAACAGACATTAAATACTTAGTCTAAAACTTGTGTTCCCAAAACTGTGTTCCTGTGGCTCAGTGGTAGAGCATTGCATTAGCAATGCAAAGGTCGTGGGTTCGATTCCCAGGGAACACATGTACTGACAAAAAAAAATGTATAACCTGAATGCACTGTAAGTCGCTTTGGATAAAAGTGTCTGATAAATGTAAATGTACCTTTTTTTACTTGAAATCAAAGTCATGATTGTAATTCATATTGATTCGTGACTTAGCCAAACTGTTCTATAATAAAGAGTTCTACGGAGAAAATGAATGAGTAAAACACCTACACAGAGGCTGGTGAAAAACATTGTCCATTTCTGAGTACTAATGAGTCAGTCTTTCCAACATGTCATTTAAAATGGATAAATCATCCAAAAACCAGCATTTCAAATTGGCCTTCGAATTTGGAAATGTTCACGCCGCAGGTGTATGATGTCATGCCAGCAATTCACTTTTAAGCAAATAGCATGCATCAATGAGTCATTAAATCACAATAAAACCTGTTCTGCAAATGTCTGATAATCACACACTTGCAGAACACATGCCAGCATTGCTATTTTGTTTTACATCCAAATTTGTAATGGAACGCAACATAGCGGTTGACATTAGACTGCCGAAAACACTCACGGAAGAGTTTCAGCTGTGCTTAAAGTGGAAAAGAGAACATGTGATTTAGCATTTTCAATATTAACAGGTTAATAGCACAGCCGTTAATGCCAAATAACTTTTCCAAAGCCTTGCAAATGCCTTGGTTAATAATTGACCTGGAAATAATCAATTATTATAACACCTATATTATTATAACACCTAATATAGCACAAGCAGAACATAATTTAGCACAATCTATTTCCAACTCAAATTTCCAATGCATTTGTCCTTTGCATGTTTCCCAAGAATACCACCAGGAGACTCTGCTCTGGGGGTCATTGTGGTGTTTTTGAAGGCCGTCTCGTGGAGAGCTGATGGGGACAGATCACATGAGAGCTCCTGGAACAATTAAAAGCCCCTGTGCACCAAGTTCACTCCCAATCTGCACAAAGTTTTATGCCGTCATGCCAGATGTGTTTTTTGTGCCATGCATGGAAAATTGGCCCTGTAAGTTCTGACTCCATTGTAAATGTCTTTTGAGACATTTGCACATCCTGTTATCAACTTTAGGACACAAAGTAGCACAAATTCTTTTTATGTCTTCTTTTTATTATTTGTGGGGTTTTTTTCTGTCACTGTCCTTCTGTTGCACTGCAGTAGCTTCTGTCACGAAAACAAATTCCTCATATGTGTAAACATACCTGGCAATAAAGCTCATTCTGATTCTGATTCTAAAAATCAGCAACACATTTAGAAACCATGCTTTCAAATATAAGTAAAAGCATGAATATATTACCAGTAGCACCGAACTTGACAATAAGTGACACTTTCAGTAAGATGTTTAGTATTAAAAGAACCGACAAGGGTTGTGAGCCAGATTCCAGCTGGCAGTTGTTGGTTGGCTGAAAATGACTTGTTATTCCAGGAGACACATGCAGCTATTCAGACCAAACAATGGAAGCTGTACTAGTCTGGATTAAGGTTACCATCAAATTTCACCCTATTATTCGAAACCGTGAAACTGCAACCTGGAGTCCAGACTGTGCTTAATACCACTGGTCAGCTGCACATTGTTAGAGAAAACAAATAACTCATTCTTCATTATGTTAATGGAACCTCTGGAGAAAGCCATGTTGATGAGTACAAATTAATTTGTTATTTTGGAAGAAAGTCCAATCCAGTGAGCAAAGTTGAAAAAGTAAACAGAGCATCCAAATGGATCAATTAAATTGAGTTAAATTAAACACAAAATTAAAATGAATCTATTTACTTACATTTAAATGCAGACATTCATTCAAAGCATGCTACTCAAAAGAAAAGAAAATACAACATGTTCCTCTTCTGTAATCTTTCTAGTTCATGTGATGACACATACAGCGTGTCACGCAGACTATTGAATTATCACAGACAAGAAACATGACCAAAAAAGCATTAAACGTGAGTGATGGTGCTATACTCATGAACTTTACTGCACATTAACCATATTCTCTATTAACATTAACCAGCATTAAACTAATGCTTTAATTATTGATAAGATTATAAAAATCAGCAGAATCTGAACAGAATCATTGTTACACTTTCAGATAGACATCATATATATATATATATATATATATATATATATATATATATCTCAGTGCGGTCAATCGATGTAAAAAATTAAAAAATGAATCGCAAGTTTTTCTGATATTAATCATGATTAATTGCAATTAATCCCACCTAACATTAAAGTTGTAAAATATATATTTATATTGCAATAATTTCACATTTAATCTTCAAATTAATTTACAAACAACATAAAAAATATTTGTATATTTGTTTAATGGAATCTTTATTTTGTATGACTGAAGGTCAGTATCACTGATACCAATTAATACTGATTTCCCTATAAAAATATCCCCCCTAATATTTAAGCATTGACTATAGCCATTCAACATTACATTATAATGAATATCTAATCATTTTAACATTTATTGGACTTCAAAAATAACTTCTAATTTAATAATAATTAATAATTTGTTACATTTATATAGCGCTTTTCTAGGCACTCAAAGTGCTTTACATAGTAAGGGGGGGTATCTCCTCATCCACCACCAGTGTGCAGCATCCACCTGGTGCGCCAGAACACCCACCACACACCAGCTTACTGATGGAGAAGAGACAGAGTGATGAAACAATCAGTGTATGGGGACGATTAGGAGGCCATGATGGTCAGAGGCCAATGGATGCCGGGGTTACACCCCTACTCTTTTTTTCGAAGGACATCCTGGGATTTTTAATGACCACAGAGAGTCAGGACCTCGGTTTAACGTCTCATCTGAAGGACGGCGCTTTTTTACAGTATAGTGACCCTGTCACCCTGTGACCCTGTCACTATACTGGGGTGTTAGGACCCACACAGACTGCAGGGTGAGCACCCCCTGCTGGCCTCACTAACTAGTTTTACCAGGAATCTCCCATCCAGGTACTGACCAGCTCAACCCTGCTTAGCTTCAGTGGGCAACCGGTCTTGGGCTGCAGGGTGATATGGCTGCTGGCTCGTATAAGTTAACTTATAACAATTTTCACATAGACCCATTCAAATAAATGTCATACCTGTGCCTCAGCAGAAATATAAAGAATTGAATAAAGATATCAAACACAAAATTCTAAACTAAATACCGATGAATACTTGAAGCTCGTTTGACTCGCACCTGGTGCTGAAGTGAAGTGAAAGTGTGTGACGCAAGTCTGAAACATCTCCAGCTTGATGTGGTCGTAAAGACATTCTGTGACTGAATAAATGCACTCCTTGTAAAGAAACAAGAGACAGAAGTAGCAGCTGTGAGTGAGGTGACCAACCCTAGCACCGCCCCTGCGTTAACGGCGTTAAATAATTTTAATGCGTTAAATTGAAAGAGTTAGGCCGGTCTAAAAAAATTCAGGTTTTCCCCTTGTGGGGACATTTGGTCCCCTACAGTGCAGCATAAACAAGAACACAGATATCACAGGACACACACAGGACACACACAGATATCAATTTTGTACTTTTTTCCCCAACCAAAAAATTACTGGCATACAAATAATTGCTTGAAAACTTGCTTTTATGCATTCATTCATTTCTTTATTATTATTATTTTATAAAAAAATATACAATTCATTGGATTAATCAACTTGTTTTCTTTTAATCAGCAAAGGTTTTGTATGTGTTTTTAAAACTGGTTGATTGTAGGCCTCGTGTATTTGAGCTTAAACACATTTTTGAGTGAACAGGGGCAAAATCATCACCAAATAATGCTTTTTCACTCGAAAACTGAAGTGCATAAGCTGAGATCAGTTTAAATGAACCAGTTTCAAAAACAAATACAAACCCTGTGTTAATTGAAAGATAAAAATGTACAAAAGCATAAAACCCAGGAAATTCAGAAAGTAAATCAGGTTAATTTTGAGGTCATGTGGATTTTTTTTTTACAAATAAAAGTTACTGTGTAAAACCGATTATCTAATAGATACCTACAGCACTTTACAATTTCTTCAGTATCAAGGACTCGTTTGAGATACATTCGTGCTAAAGAGAAGTACAAAATATAAAGCGCTTACTGCTCTCACTCACTTCTCTTATTCATTAGACTGTAATTAGTTTTTCATTCTATGTGATGGTTAATGTTAAGATTATGAGCTGCACAATTCCCAATGAGCTTTCCCTATAGACTACAAAGTATGACTGATTGAATTTATTGTGCTATAATGTACAGTGATCTCGATCTCAAGCACACTTGAACAATACGAAATGCAGCATCAGCAGTTTTGAAAGCCAGAAGACAAGTCTTTAAATTGTACTTGAGCGAGTCAAAGGCAGTGTATACATTTATGGAGTCTTAACTCTTGTTTAAAGTAATTGTACTCTTTACTAAAAGTAAATCAATTTAACCATTTGCTTAAGCCATGCTGTAATTTAGGTTGACCCATAAAACCTGCTTTGCTAGGCCTTCATTTATGAAACTTTTATTCATACTGAAGGCATCTTCTAGACTTAATGAGGGCCAAATCCACACTAAACCTTACAAAGAAACCCAATGATGCAATTTAGGACCCAAACTCCAGGGTTTTCACTTAAATCCA
This sequence comes from Gymnocypris eckloni scoliostomus, assembly GCA_027564155.1. Classification (NCBI taxonomy): domain Eukaryota; kingdom Metazoa; phylum Chordata; class Actinopteri; order Cypriniformes; family Cyprinidae; genus Gymnocypris; species Gymnocypris eckloni. The sequence goes on along the minus strand of CM050420.1, from coordinate 26,665,523 downwards.
TGAAGCTTAGGACTATTGTTATGCATCCAATAAATGGAGTACACTATTGATGGTCTTTTGGACCTTTTCAGTGTTGGGGGTAACGCATTACAACTAACGCTATTTATGTAATTAATTACTAGTAAAAAGTAATGCATTACTTTTTAATTTTGTCAAGCAAACACAACATATTTATCAAACCTGAAAAACGAAATGCTAAAACATAAAAAATCTTAAAAATATGTATTTTTCCCATTTTATTAACGAGTGTCTTTGATGCTGACCTTTAAAGATCCAATTCGACCATAGTATTAAGCAAAAATCACTTTAGATAATAGCCAGAGCCGATCCTCCCTATACACAGAATACGCAAGCTGCGTAGGGCCCCTGAAACACCAGGGGCCCCCTTGCTCTCAAAGATGTTTTCATTTTAGTTTCGTTTTGAATTTGGCCAGCGGCTATGAAAACATGAATGATAATTTAACGTAATGCGGCGCTGTCGCCCTTTCCACGTAAAAATCAGTCAAATCATGTAACGTGAATCTCGTAAAGTTTCTTGCTCGAGACTAAAGAAAACGAGTTGAACGCATAACGATCCGCGGAAGAGATACTGTTTCTCGAGAGCTTTCCACGAGCGTGATTCGGGGAGGACAAATGCATTTCATTCATTCGTTTATATCCACTCAACCACCCACCCCCACCCCTCGGTCGACGCAGTTTTGCGTAGGGCCCCAGAAGTCTAGGATCGGCTCTCGTTTGTGTTTTTTCTTTTTCTTATGATTGATTGAGAAGAAAGTGTTGAACATTCTTCTCTTGCATCATGCAGTCCAGAATGACAGCACGGCTGAAAGTTTTATTTGAATGTGCATTTGCATTTCCTTCAGCTTGAGGCGTATTCATTTCACTTTTGGTGTGAAATGGCTTTTGCATTTGCCAAAAAATTGAACTTTTTTACATTAAAAACAAACAAACAAGCAAGCCCAGGTAATGTAGAGAAACGGTAACACAGAAGTAACATAACGTATTACTTCCAACAAGAAGTAACTAAGTAATCCAATTAGTTACATTTTGGGGAGTAACACAGTATTTGTATGCATTACTTGTAAAGCTATCTTTCCCTAACACAACACTTATGTTCATTTGAATTTGCATACATTAATGTTCACTCAAATCTGATTTTCATTGATATTTCAAATTCTTTCAGATATATATAAACCAACCAAGTTCTTTCTTAATTCTTACAGGTTTCTCTTTACAAACCATCAAAAATTATTGCAATGAGTGATATATTCCCAAAGAGAAGCACAGTGACTTTCAGAATGAGGTAGCATTGCAAATATTATACTTTATTAAGAAAATGTGATTTGTTTGGGAACTTCTAGGAATAACTGTCAACAGTCATCCATCATCCATTGATGTGTTTATCAAACTGGATGTGGAAATCACAAATTAATCCCGTTTGCACTTTGACACAGACCAAATGACATATATCTTGTGTATCTTCGCCCTGACGCACATATATATATATATATATATAAAACCAACAACAAAAAAGCAAGAAGAGCCTAATTTGGGAGAGAGACCAGCACACAATTATATAATATAGAAGCCATTTTCAGCACACAATATTTCTCTGGTCCTTGTCTGAACGGCAGGACAAAAGAATTAAATTTGCATTTAAATAACCTCTTTCATCCTAGTAAGGAAAGGTAAACTCAAATCTCTTTCTCCGCTGCTCCCTGAAATGATACGGCTCACAGCAACACCAAATTTAATGCCCTTCCCAAATCTACCTTTACAAGCCTCGTCCTGTATCAATGCACGTGGATCACTAAATTGCCACCTGATGCCTTTAATCTGCTTTTTCAGGTTACGAAAGCTCTTCAGAAGTCTGTGTTTAGAATATGACGGCTTATTCATGACTAATTCCCTGCTCACTGCTAATCTCAGCTCGTGAAACTAGAAAGAGCTTAATCACCTTATGTCACTAACCAGATCACATCCAGAACGATGATGATAATGACGGGACTGAACTGCTGTGACACATGTTGATATATGTTTTTTTTTAGAATCGCAATATTATCATTATAAAGGAAACCTCATTATATTCTTCAAAGCCAAGCACTAATGGCCTCAGATAACTCAGGAGGGAGAGATTCACTAACAAGCCCATGTCTGAGGAGAATTCACTAGAGACCTTATTGAGGAACTCAACGGTCAGCTAATTCACCTTTTATTTAAATTTTTTACTGCATTTGGAGTAGCATACTGCTAAAACTATTACCCTTTTGGCAATGTGCAGTTTTATACAGTGTATGTGAAGATCATGTATGCATACAATACCTTAATAACCTCTACACTTGCCAAAATATGACCTGCTATTGATATTATGAGTGAAGAACCAAAAGTTATATGCTATCTTGATAAATTGACATTTTACTTGGGATAATAAAATAGGGCTTTAAAGTAATAGACAGTACAAAAATGTAAATTTGCTGAAAAATCTGATGTTTCTTCAACAATTAAAAAAAATAAATAAATAAACACCTGGTTTTAAGATTATATTTAATGTAAAAATTACTTTTTCTGAAAATGTATTCTAATGTCTCTTCATCGGAACAATTTTGGAGAAATTTAGCTTTGCATCACTTGTTCACAAATAAAACAAAATAAAATAATATTGTAATTAAATTAAATATCATTTAGCCATATAAACTGGCTAAATTAAACATTGTTGATAGCACATATTATTGGAAACAGTAGAATAATTTTCTTTCTATTCACGTACGTTATCAATGACTTCATCTAAAAAACAAACTTAATCTCAATGTTAATGCGACAGCATTTAACCGAATGCATCTGTTAAATAACCATTTAACAAGTGACATAATAATGAATCAATACTGCTTAAAAATGTAAGATGAAAATTCAACTGTTAAAGGGTCAAATAAGATACCAAATCAGTGAATTTGAGTTTAATGTGTGTATATTATCTGTAAGTATTTGTAATCATTCAAAACAAAATATTATCCATTTATATTAACTTATTTCAGAGATAATTGTCAAAACAAGGGAGCCACATGATAGCAAATCATTCATGATGAGAAATAAAATTGACTTTTTATTTAAAAAATGTGCATATAAATTCATTATATGTCCATAAGGTTTAATAAAGTCCAATGTAATAAGTATGCAAAAACTGTAATCTCCTAGAGACTTATAGACTATTATGTTTTCTTATCATAATTTTAATGTTATTGATGATATATTATTCAAGTTGTCAGGTATATATGTCAGACTGAATATGGGACACTACATTATTTATATATTTGCATCATAATCCTTACATAAAAACTCATAATTTACTTGAAAAGAGACAACCATTGTATAGCTATAATATCTAATCTCGACGATCGGCTCAAGTTAAACTGTTTGTTCTAATCACCTTGCGTGTCATTGCCAACACACAGGACTTTGAAATAACAATCAGAAAAACAATAAAAGGCATGACTTGCATCGCATCCTGCTCGCCAACTCCGTCCAATCTCCATGATCTGGATTTGCATGTTATTTTTTTCTTAATATGAATGCCTTGTGAAAGGATATTTTGTCATGTTAAAATTGAATTTACTTTCATCTCAGAAGAGAGATTGTGCCTATTTGACAGTCAAGAACGGTCCAATCACAAGAGGCCAAAATATAAAAGCAATATTGTTGATCTTTGGTAAGATCAAAAGTGGGAGGGTCTTGGGTGCAGATCACTGCACCCCGAGGACAATCTGAAACAAGTTATCCAATTAGAGCTCAGCCTCAAGTCACATGTGTTTCAAAAGTTGTGTCCAGCACACACAAACACAACAACACCACACACAAACAAAATAAAGTTTTTATTTTTTTGTATTTTTTTGAATAGATGCTAAAATGTTTACCAGTCAAATAGTATGACTAAACAATGCAATTTTGTGATTAATATGCAATATATATTTAACTTATTTTTAACATGTTGAAGTGGGCTCTGCAGGGGTTCACTGGCAGCTGGAGGGTAGGAGGGACCTGTCACTCAGTAGCAGCCAATCAGTATCGACCAACGTAGTGATAGTGATAGCTGACGTTCAGTTACATCCAATCTGATACCAGTAACTGCCTTCCGGCTGTCGATGGCAGCCGCTTCCTGCTGCCAGCTGCCAAATTTTTCGCTGAACCCCTCTCAGTGGGATTCTTCCCTGGCTAACTCACCCCAGCGCCACCTATTGACCAGCCGCCACTGGAAATCAGAGAGTATAAATGAGTTTCTGGTCAATGACCTCATCAGTATTTTACTTTTGTTAGCATTTTAGTTTGACAGATACTTGAAAAAATTGACAGCAAATATCATATGGCAGAATATATTTTCACAGTGAATGCACTTCACTTTGTATAATGTGTAAATGATCATACAAGGCATCTGTAATTCAGCTGAACTGCTCAAGTGTTTAAACCTCTAAATAAATGACAAAATACAGAACATTTTGGTTGCGATGTATAAGTTAGAAATTGTCCATATAATTATTATTTTAACAATTTATTGATTTGACTGAATTCAAGAACTCCCTTGTGAAACATAATCCACCAAATGATTCATTTAGAACAGGTGTTATTTTATTTACCCTGAACATTTTGTATTTTTTATGAAAAGATGTACTTTCATTTTCAAGCCTGTAGCCTAGCCTGAACCCTTCTGTAACAGTTATTAAAGGCGCTTGAGATGTTCAGAGCTATTTAGTCTAACATTAATATCACCTCTTTCATAAGCATGATTTTGTCAACTCCATTAGGACTGGATCCCTCTCTACCTCTCTGTTGTAGCTCAATAACTTTCACTTGCGTGATGTCTCATGTCCCTGTACCTGCTGGATGCCAATCAAATATCAGCGGGTGTCGTGAGGGAAGTTAGATCAACTTTCTGCGGATTGTTTTAAACTGCAGCTTCTGCATGTAATCGATAGTAATATCTGCCATAGTTGCTGAGCTAATGTAAGCTGATCTCACGATGTTTTTGTTTTTGAGTATTTTGGCTCCTGGCCTCTTGTTGCTTTCACACATGAGCAGAAGATGAATGCTGATCTGACGGTGACTGCTCTTTGCCATAATGAGACATTGATTTTGTGCTGAACAACTCCTGTCCAGAGTAAAATCCATCGCAGACTGCTAATCAGAGGATCTGGGACAAAAACAGCTGCAATGAATGACACCTTCATGAGGAAGTCAACTTACGTGAGGGACTGTAGTAAGCATTCATCAATTAAACATATGTGACTCAATACTTTTTGTATTACAAATATAAGAAGAAGAAGAATTCTCACTGTGAAATATTACCTCATGGATTACACCAAACGTACAAACAAATACCATTCAATAAATACAATGGTACTTGTAAAGACGCCGGTACATTGATATAGTAATCATTCTAGGCCACCGAACTGCCATAGTACTTTTAGATATAAAAATAATAATTATTGTTATTGTTATTATTATTACTACTTACAGCTACTACTAACTATAATAAGTACAGTAAATAATAAATACAAATATATTAGTAACTTATATTAGTAATTTAAAGCAAGATAATTATATATATATATATATATATATACGTGTGCTAATATAGTGCTAATTATATTTTTAGAATTTATACATTTGCTATTATTGTTTATTTAATTATTATTCTTAAATATGATTTATGGATATTTGTTAATAGTATCAACAAATTGTTAAAAATTGTTTAAGCATATTGTTTTTGCATTAGTAGTAGTAGTAGTAGTAGTAATAGAAGGACATTAATAACAATATTAATTTGATATTTATATTATATTGTTAGTAGTATAAATACAAATTGCTTATTTAAAAAATACTAGATAGATAGATTGATTTATTCAATACCTTCCGATTGTGCTTTTGAAGAGAAGCAGTAAGATATAATAATAAAAAACAATGCAATAATTGTTATAGCAGCATACAGTGCAGAACATGCAAAATATAAAACCAGAAATAATCCATTACAGAGACAACAGTTTCATCCTATCAATGATACCATATATCAATATGATACTTTCATCACATTAATAATCCATGCATTTGGAACAAAGTCAACATTCATGAATAACACATGTTGCCTTTGTCACTTCTCCATTATTTCTTTGTAGGTTCAATTATTTATCCATTTTTGAAACAAGGTAATCAGCTCAGAATGACAGTCCCTCCTTTTGCGTTTCATTTCCTTTCCAAACTCGTTTCTACTAACAGCAGGTTAAATTCACAAACCAGATTGGACTCCACAGGTTTCCACAGGGTGCTGCACCTTTAACAGAAAGTCCCTGAACCTTCACAAGTTTGTTTTTTAACAGTCAGCCTGGAAATTGAACTTGACCTATAATTATTGCGGTGCCCACTTGATAGATTCAGTCGGTGCATTTTTATTAAACAGTCGTGGAAGAGAACAAAACAACGGGGAAATAAACTCAGGCATGCGACGAATCTTAAATGTACTCAGGCCACACATTTATTTCCTCTGAGTCTGTCAAACTGTGAACATCTATCTTCTGCAGCGGACGCTCCCAGCTCTCTATTTTTGGAGACGGCATCAGTCAGACTCTCGGCACAATGTGGTCATCATCTAAATGTGAAGAAAATCTGAGGCGGAGAATGAAAAAATATATATAATTGCAGAAGTGCAATTAAGGTTCGGATATGGGAAATAGTTGTGAAGGCTTGTCATCTCTCTGCAGCATAATGTTATTTTACGGTTTGAAATGACACTATATGAAGTAATGAGAATGTACATCATCTCAGGTCCCTGAGGAACAAGGTCTTCACAAATCAATCCACCAATAACGAGAAAGCCTTTCCTATCTATCATGCCAGATCACATACATCTATTCAGTTACATTTAAGTGCTCGGTGTGAAATGTTACCTCATAGATTACACCTATAGAACTTAGGGGAAAAGTACTATTGTATATTTTAAATATAGACACTGTTTAAGCTGAAAGCTCAAGTTTCCTTTGACACTCAAGACAGAAATAACACTGGGCTTTAAAAGAATAGTTCACCCAAAAATGTCATTTTGAAAAGCTCAGGCTATCTAAGATGTAGATGAGTGTGTTTCTTCATCAGAACTGATTTGGAGAAATATCATAATGTAGCAAGTAACTCACCAATGGATCGTCTGCAGTGAATGGGTGCCGTCACAATGGGAGTCGAAACAGCTGAAAAAACATCACAATAATTCACAAGTAATCAACACCACTACAATCCATTAATTAACATCTTGTAAATAAAAAACTGTATGTTTTTAACAATCAAATCCATCATTAAGGCATTTTTAACTTCAAACTAAATAAAATAGATACATCAAATGTGTCCTCTATCCATATTGTTTGCTTCACAGAAGAAAAAGTCTCATCTGAATCAGGAGAGAAATATGAGCAGATTAAGCACAGTTTACATGCAAAAACAGTCTAAGAATCTTCTAAACAAATATGTTGGTTGATTCTGATATCAGGACATCAGCGGTGGGACTTTTTACTGGACTCTTTTATGATCAGAAGTGGCAGGTTACAGATAAAAACATCTTAATGATGGATGTAGCTTTTCACTTCATAATATGTTAATTGCTGGACTGGAGTGGTGTGGATTACTATTATTGTGATGTTTTTATCAGCTGTTTGGACTCTCATTCTGACGGCACCCATTCACTGCATAGGATCCATTGGTGAGCAAGTGCTGTAATGCTAAAATTGATTCAAATCTTTTCTGATAAAAAACAAACAAACAAACTCATCTACATCTTGGAAGGCCTGAGGGTGAGTACAATTTCAACAAAATTGTATTTATGTTCCTTTAATGTCCTTCAGTAGAAAGAGAACATCTGCACTATTCAAAACAATCTTACGGTGACAAAATCAGAAATCAATGCTGTATTCAGAAAAAAAAAGAACAAACAATGGAGAGAATCAGCCATTTAACATCATTGAGGCTTAAAGGTCAAACAGACTTATTAGTGCGTTCATATGGACCATATGGTCTCAATAATTCAACTATTGTCTACCTTAAAACATCACACTGAGAAAGTATTCACAATTTAACTGTAATATTTCACCCCATTGTACCCTCTGCTCTTCAGCACTGAGTGCTACACAGCAAGATAAGCACTAAGACTGTATGTCCGTGGGCTTTTAAGACATGAAATGTGAAAGTGGTGATGACCTGTCAAATCAAATAACCAGTCCTATTTCAGGGGATTCACTGTGATTGTTTCACCATTATAGAGATGCTAATTGACCCTCCCAGAAAGACTGTCAGCTGTACAACTAGAGAGCTCCAAAACCCTTCACTGTCAGAGCCAGTAAATCCACAGCACTGTAAAGAGAAACGCTCTACCAGCACAGAGCTTGTGAATGCAACAGGTCCTCTTAAAAGACGTTGTCCTTTTCCAATGCTCAGATATTCCCGAAGAGTCTAAAGACTGTGACTTTTTCAAAACCCTTCACTGTCAGAGCCAGTAAATCCACAGCGCTGTAAAGAGAAACGCTCTACCAGCACAGAGCTTGTGAATGCAACAGGTCCTCTTAAAAGACCTTGTTCTTTTCCAATGCTAAGATATTCCCGAAGAGTCTAAAGACTGTGACTTTTTCAAAACCCTTCACTGTCAGAGCCAGTAAATCCACAGCGCTGTAAAGAGAAACGCTCTACCAGCACAGAGCTTGTGAATGCAACAGGTCCTCTTAAAAGACGTGTCCTTTTCCAATGCTAAGATATTCCCGAAGAGTCTAAAGACTGTGGATTTGTGACTTTAAAAAAAAAACACTGAGCTGTTGATTGAGCTTTGTATGGAAGAGGATTAGTGCCAAGTGATAATATAAATAAATAAAACCATTTCGAAATTAAAGTCATTATAATTCGAGATTAAACTCGTTACATTTCAAGAATAATGTCAAAACAAAAAGATGAGATTTAACTCAATACATTTCGAGAATAAAGTCGTTATGTTTCGAGATAAAATGTTACATTTCAAGAGAAAAGTCTAGATAAATGTTTAGAATAAAGTCATTAAATTACAAGAAAAAAGTCGTTAAATTACGAGAAAAAAGGCTAAATGAAATATTGAGAATAAACTTATTTAATTACGAGGAAAAAGTCTGTGTTTCAAATAAAAACGTCAAAAGTCAAGAATAAACACACTTGTGTCATTCATTAAGTCAATAATCGACTAGGGTTCAAAACCGTCTTTAGCTTTCTTTTGTCATCACGTCACATTGGAAAAATGGAAATCAACTGCTTAACGAGAAATAAGTGATTTCTGGACTAAACATGGAGGAATTATTTAAATTATATTTTAAACTTTAATCTCGAGAAGTAAATGGTTTCTACTTGGATATATTTCTAAATGTAATTTATTCCTGTGATCAAACTGAATTTTCAGCATCATTACTCCAGTCTTCAGTGTCACATGATCCTTCAGATATAATCGTATTATTTTGATTTTCTGCTCGAGCATTTGTTAAAATATAGGATACATTTAATTCATACTTAAAGCTTAAAAATATTTCATAAAAAAAAAGAAATACATTTGAAAACAAATATTTGTCCACGTAAAATGAAATGTGCAAATCTGTTTTACTTCCATATTGTGACATACAACAAAACATTAATGGAGCCAGACAAACAGTACTGCGTTTTGTGAATATGACTGATACTATAACATGCCTGATTTACATACAAATAAAGCATTTTTGTTGTGAAAATGAACAATAATGACCAAATTTAGATTCATATTTCAGCTCAACTGGTTAAACTGGATTGCAGGTGGTTATTGAATATGATGCTGTTTTTGCTCTGAAGTACCCAACCTACGGCAAGCAGTTTGCCCAGTTGACTAACACTGCACATCTGTATTGGCACAACATCATTTCATAAAATGCAAGTATAATTCCAGCTCAGCTTGCCATGTCGCATTCGCTCAGTCTCACTGAACCACCACAGTTAGTGAATGTGATTACCTGAAACAATTAGTCATCTTCAAAGAGAGCCTGTTTCACTTTTCTCGGTCACCGTCTGATAAAAAAAGTTGTGGGAAGATGAAAGCAAACCCTGTGCTTTATTCAGTGGCTTATTTTAAGAGAAGTTTTGATTATCTCCGCTTTCTGTCATGAGCAGGATGTCAGCAGGACAGAAAACAAGTTCATTAAGAGAGCGTGAACGTCCAGGTGGAATTATGCATCTTCAGAATGAGAACTGGAAAGAACAAACAGTGTGACAGCGAGAAAATGAGAAGAGGGGATTCTGGCGTCTATGGGGGATGAATCACAACCTATTAACTTTAGCTAGATAGGTCTGCCACTGTATGCTGTGTTTACCAGCTATCTTCGTCTCGCTGTCTATAGCCATGGTGGAATATGCTGCAAGAAATGAATTTATTAGAAATAAATTTGCTCAAAGTACACCGAACCAAACAATTTTGGACTGCCCTCAAGAAAGGAAAAATACTTTCATCAATAGAATTAATTCATTACTTAATCTCTTAACAATCTCTTGAGAATCCTTGAAAATGTTGCTATTAATTAAGCAGATATTTACTATTAATTATTTGTAAATTTAGTTTAAATTAATTTTATATTGTAATTAAATATTTTTATTAAACTGTTTTATTATATATATTATTTATATTATGTGTAGACCAGTAAGACCAAACACATGAACATGAACTTTCTGTATTTAAAATGTTTTATATAAATAATGTGTTAATGTGTGGATGCAGCTTATGGGAGTTAAATGTTGGAAATAACTGTAACACTTTAAAATAAGATTTGTTAAAACATGGACTGTACTAACAATTATAATTATAGTTACTTAATTATATAATTACACTTAATTATATTTAATGTCAACAACATTTTATTTACTAACATTAACAAAGATTAATAAATGATGTACCGTTTTAAATGCCGTTAGATGTATTAACAAATTAGACCTTGTTGTAGTGTTGAACATGTTCAAATAAACGGTGAACAGTTACATCATCTAAAAATATCTTCCCTATTGCAACCTAAAATCTTAATAATAAAAATAAACATTATGTTCGTGTCCATTTGCCAACTTCCCATCTATAACAGAATGGAACTGTATGAATTGCCATCGCAATAATGGTGTTTCCGGTGGGACAAGATTTCAAGCAATGACAACATGAGGGTGTATCAATTTACCTTCTATTTGGGCCGCTCTCACTCGCTGTAATGATCTGACAAAAGTCACAGTGAGCCTAAACTGAGACAGATTATGCCACGCTCATGCCAGACAACAAGCACAAGAGGGTCTTTTCGATACGGTAATGACACTGAATCTGCCAAGTCGTTATGTGACATATGCCCAGAAAAGGGTTTGCGCTAGCGTTCATCTACTGACAGAAAAGACAAAACAAAAACAAAGACGTGTCATTTGTAATATTGGAATCATAGCTTAGACTATAAGAACACATCATATGAATTCCCACCTTGCTTTAAGGGATATACATTACAAGATGAGTCCAATGTATTCTGCATCAAGGCGGTACCCGAGGCTCTGGCATTCAGTGAAGTCATCTAGCAAATCAGATAATGCCAGTCTCCCCTGCAGTAACAGTTGTACAGCAGCGACAGATTTAGTTTAATGAAGTACTATAATGAACAGACTTTGCCATAAATGCAACACAATAACACTTCATTGGTACTCTGGGTGGCTGAAGACAATTATTGTAACTCCTCGGCAGAATCAAGAGAACTTGAAATGCTCTCGCTTACTGTAAGTTAGTTTAGCAGTGTATATAGAACAAATCTGCTCTTAGATTTACAGCACACAAACCTGTTTGACCACAAAAACACATGGTATAGGCCTATTATTATTTAATCGCTGGTGAAATCTACACCCTCAGGCCATCTAAGATGAGTCTGTTTCTTCATCAGAACTTAGCTTTTCATCACTTACTCACCAATGGATCCTCTGCAGTGAATGGGTGCCGTCAGAATGAGTCCAAACAGCTGATAAAACATCACAATAATACAAAAGCAGTCAGATTTGAGTATCCCTGCTCTACACTCTTACCGTATGTCAGTCATTGTCTGTTATTATTTATTTCAAGGGATTGTAGGAGAAACATCTGAGACTGAGTTGATGTAATAATCAACATAAGTGAAACTCTTTCTAAAATGTTGTAAATGATTTTACTGCTTCCTCTCAAAAGTTTCATCCAGCTCAAGATGTTGTCTTGTTTTTTTATGTCTTAAAAGCTGAATGCTAATTTAATCACTCATGCTGTGTCCTCCATCTGAGAGAACAGTTTCCCGAATGAATTATTTGATTCTGATTTGAGATAAACATTACTTATGGAGGTTTCTGTTGATTTTTCAGCACAGAGGAAACATCCTGTTTCTGATTGAGACTGAACATTTGTTCAGATGTTAATACCTCCTATAAATCAACATGTTATCTTCTTTAATTCTGATCCCTAAAGCTGAAGTCATTTTCTGATCGGTTCCATTTCATGTGGCAAAAAAATAAATAAAGTTATAATATTTGTGAAAGTTTCATTCATTTTTCATTCATTCATGTTAAAATTTTTCTTAATTAACATGACTAAACCTATTCCAATTGCTTTCATAATAATTATACCACACAGGAAAAACCTGTTTTGATGTTATTTATTTATTGTAATCGTTGAAAAGGGAGTAGCTAGTTCTAACAAGTGTTCTTGGAAAACTGATGTCATTTTCAGTGTTTGCTGAGGAAACAAATGCTAGCACTTTTCTAGTGCAATCAGGTACAATTTTCCAAAAGAAAGAAAGAAATCAAACAGACGCACATTAAAAGAGTGACCCAAGCCAACATGTTGACTTGAGCTAGTTGAGAAACTTCTAACGACCAACTAGAACATCTTAAGCCCGGCTTACACGGTGCGATTTTGACCACGATTTGAGACTCATTTTGAAAATCCTAAAAGATTCCTATAATCCTAGGCTAAAATCTGTAGTCTTTGATTACTGGTCTGACATGTTCACAGACGGCCGATAAATGGCTGTTGCAATCTAATTTCACCTCAGACGAAATTCTGGCAGTGTCAGAAGATTTGGTGCACAGTGCTGCAGTGTGACTACCCCTACGATGAATGACAAACTGTGTCCATTGTTAAGACAAGCTATGAGCAGAATTAATGCTAGAGAATTATTCTATCAGCCATAAACTCCAGCGCTCCCGTCCTCAGCTCACGGAATTCATCTTCTATATTGAATTTTCTATATAAACACTGGTTACGCCGCTGTTTTCATGTGGGTGTGTAGAGCTGCAAACACTATTCTTCTTAAATACGCCGGTCAGAGGCGTCATGCCCATTCAAACGGGGCACTCAGATTTTTGAGTCAAGTGGATTTTGAAAGTTGCTTCCAAAAGACAAAAAATAGCAGAATAATATTTTTGATACACTCACATTGCATCATACATGATTAGAACGTTCAGTGCATCATATCACCAGCTGCTAAATTTAAATCTGCGTTCGCTGGTGCTGAGCCAGAGACAGACGTGTTTATACAGCTCACATTCTGTTGAGCTTATGAATGCAGTGACCAATCAGAGACGTTCAGATGCATTCAGGGTGTGCACACGCTGACTGAATTCCCTGATTAATTATTTCATCAAAAACAACAAAGTGCAGAAGTGTGTACGACAGGGGCGTAGAATTAGGGGGAGGCACTAGGGACGTGTCCCTACCAATATCCAGCCAATACCAAACTGTCCCTAGCAATAATCACATTTTTCATGAAAATGCATTTTACAAAATGGCTTTTGCAATGTATCAAACCCATGTTGTCAATCATGGTATACTCACTAAATTAAGTAGTTTTATCCATTTGTATTCTAGTTTTTTACAATTCCCTAACAATATAAGTAGGTCGTATCAGTGAATTCAACAAAAAGCTTCATATGAAATGTAATTTACATCATATATTTGATAGTTATGAATACATTCTTGTATTTTAAATGGTAGAAAAACCTGTTTTGGACCTCAAAATAAAGCACTTTTTCTCTACATGGCTGTGGGGACAAGCAGTTTTGTGGCGCTTGGAATTCTATATAATTAAATAAAAACATGTTTAATATTTCTGTAAAGGGTAGGAACAGAAAAATTATATATTATATATATATGTTTATATTTCCATATAATGACCCTAATAGAACAATAGGCTAATTTGCCCATCGCCAGTTATAGATGAACTAACATTATATAGAAAGGTGCAAAATGCATTTACTTCTGCATTTCTATTTCAACTGCAGTTCAATTACTGGGAATATTTAGATTCGAATTGCCTAAAAAATAAAAACAAATAAGTAAAACATTAGCCTACTGGTGTGACAACCGGCCAGTCCATCACCTTTACCCTCAGCTTCTTTGGCAAGGCAGTGGTCGTTATGATGTTGGAATATTGCCCTGCGGCCCAGTCTCCGAAGGGGGTGGATCATGCTCTGCTTCAGTATGTCACAGTACATGTTGGCATTCATGGTTCCCTCAATGAACTCTAGCTCCCCAGTTCCAGCAGCAATCATGCAGACCCAGACCATGACACTCCTACCACCATGCTTGACTGTAGGCAAGACACACTTGTCGTTGTACTCCTCAGCTGGTTTCCGCCACACACGCATGATACCATCTGAATCAAATACGTTTATATTGGTTTCTTCAGACCACAGGACATGGTTCCAGTAATCCATGTCCTTAGTCTGCTTGTCTTCACCAAACTCTTTGCGGGCTTTCTTGTGCATCATCTTTAGGAGAGGCTTTCTTCTGGGATGACAGCCATGCAGACCAATTTGATGCAGTGTGCGGCGTATGGTCTGAGCACTGACATGCTGACCCCCCTCCCCTTTAACCTCTGCAGCAATGCTAGCGGCACTCATACGTATATTTCCCTAATACAACCTCTGTATATGACACTGAGCACGTGCTCTCAACTTCTTTGGTCGACCATGGCGAGGCTTGTTCTGAGTGGAACCTGTCCTCTTAAACCGCTGTATGGTCTTGGCCACCGTGCTGCAACTCAGTTTCAGGGCCTTGGCAATCTTCTTAAAGCCTACGCCATCTTTATGTAGAGCAACAATTATTTTTTTCAGATCCTCAGAGAGTTCTTTGCCATGAGGTGCCATCTTTAACTTACAGTGACTAGTGTGAGAGAGTGAGAGTAATAACACCAAATTTAACACACCTGCTCACCATTCACACCTGAGACCTTTTAACACTAACGAGTCACGTGACACCGGGAGAGAAAATGGCTAATTGGGCCCAATTTGGAAATTTTTACTTAGGAGTGTACTCACTTTTGTGGCCAGCGGTTTAGACGTTAATGGCTGTGTGTTGAGATTTGAGGGGACAGCAAATTTACACTGTTATACAAGCTGTACACTCACTACTTTACATTGTAGCAAAGTGTCACTTCAGTGTCGTCACATGAAAAGATATAATAAACTATTTACAAAAATGTAAGGGGTGTACTCACTTCTGTGAGATACTGTAAATATGTAGGTAAATGCAGGTCTGGTTCAATGTGGGTGCTAAGCACCATCAAAATAAGGCAAGAGCACCCTTAGTTGAAGCTGTAATAACAGCATATTTGCAAAACAGATCTGGCAAACTATCCAGTGCCTATTTGTGTTTCTGCTCTGGAAAGCGTAAAAGGTGTATTCACATGGTTGAGCAATGTAGCCAATCACATGCATATCTGTTGATTTCTGGAATGATTTGGCCAATCAGAGACATTTATGTTAAACATTATTCCCTCACCGCTTAAAACTCTGGAGCTTTTATTCATAGTGATACACGCTTGCAAATCCTCTCATTATAACAATCAGTGTATACTGTCGTAATCTATCATTCTATGGGTGGTTTCAATGTAATGTTAAAATTAAACAATATTATAATTGAACATGATGTAGAACCATCCTAACAATGCCCTAGAAACCACACATAATGTCCTAGCAACCATCTAGAACAGTGGCTCCCAACCACGTTCCTGGAGGCCCCCCAACACTGCAATCCAATTGTCTCAATCCAGCCTCATTGAAGATCATCATTGAATTAGATTGTGTGTTGGACAATATTGAAGACTTGTCAAAAGCTATGTGCATTCTGTATGGACTTCCGCACTGCATCTTAACTACCCCAAATCTACGAAGAACACATTCTAGTTCATCCAACAGGTTCTTCTCATGTTGGGCCAGTGAACTAAAACCCAGTTTGCAAACTCTGAAAAACCATCTTACAATGTAAGGAAATGCGAGAAGCTTCCATGAGAATCCACTTGTGTTCTGTCATACAAGACATTAAAGTGTGTTTTGTCACTGCGTATTAGTGCTGTCAGTGCTCAGTTAATGTGTGTTCACACAATTCTTCAGGCAGTTTCAAAGTTACAGAGACTTGCCTCCGTTTTAATTTATGCCCAGTTTTGAATGCATATCCATTATCCAGGCATTCACAAGTGATATAGCATATATTGTTGAATACTGTGTGTTCTTGTTTCTCCTACAAAATAGTTACAATTGTTAACAACTTGTTCCAAAGCTTATTTTTACTTGTCTTGTGGCTGACAAGTTTTTGCATTGTTGTGTTGCCAGTTCTTTGGTGAACAATAAAAAAACATTGGTGCATTAAAATGTGTTTTCTTTTTTTTCAATTTATTTGAAACCGAATGTTTAATACAATAAATCTCAAAAGCAATGTCTAATTACATGACATTACATAAAAGTATCATTACTTAAAAACACGTGTTAATGTTATTTGCTAATAAATATGATTTTGCAGTTGTAATTTGAAATAGTTATTTTATACGACCTATACTCCAAATAATAATAATGCATTTTTTTTTTATTTGTCACATACTCAATTATACAGAGTATAACCAGCAGTGAAATGTGTTCTCTGTATTTAACCCATCCAAGTGCACACACACACCTGGAGCAGTGGGTAGCTGACGCTGTGGCGCCCGGGGAACAGTTGGGGGTTCGGTGCCTTGCTCAAGGGTCTCACCTCAGTCGTGGACAATTCCTGCCAGAGCCGAGATTCGAACCCACAACCTTGGGTTACAAGTCCAACGCTCTATCCATTAGGCCACAGCTGCCTAATGAATAGAGAACTATGCCTAATTGAAGTGAACTAATGATTTTGAGTTAAGACTACTAATGTAAACCTGATTTGTCTACTGCATGCACTTAAGGTTCTATGTTAATACAACTTAACCTCTTTAGTTTCAAGGTCAAGGTTTCTTTATTTGTCACATAATAAATTTCACCCTGTGTAAAAACTAAAATGGTTTAGTGCAATGGGTTTCCACGCAATTTTCTAGTAAAGTCAACTAATTCGGGTTAAGAGTGCACGATAAACACAGTCGATCAACTTAGCAACTGTTTGCTTATTTCCCACACAAGCAAGCACCCACAACAACTTAGTTGGCTAGTATGCATTATAGAACATCCTAGTGATGCCCTAGCAACACCTTGATAACCACCAAAACAAAGAGCAACCATCTAGAATATTCTAATTACACCCTAGCAACCACATAAAAAAGCAGTACAAATAGTCAGATAAATTGGTAGCTGCTTGCTCATCTTTTCATGCACATCATGGTCCAATTTTGTTTATTTATTGACTGTGATTGATTTTTTTCTCAAACTGTCAATACAACTTCCTGGATTTGCTTTCTAAAAAGACATTTCCTCACACAACAATCACATGACAGTAGTTAGAGCAGCATTCCGATCTGCTGTGAGTTTGATCCGAATTTTCTGTGTCTTTTCTCCTCTGGCCAACATTTTCATCAGTTCCAGTTAATGCCTTCGATATACTTGTGGAGCTGGATCAATTTGACCTCCATAAACCAGCTGGATATGATTCCATTGACCCTGTCTCTGAAAAATTGTGTCTCATATGGTTTTTGTGGCACTATCTCATTGCTATTATCTCTTATATGACAGGACTGAAGGCCCCGGGCTCTTAAAGTTGTCTGTCATCTTACTCTTAATTCCAGTTATGAATTTCTAAAATATCTGGGTAAAGGAATCCAATCAAAACTCTGAATGAGAGTTTGAATGACAGCATTGTGCTACTTAATGACCGCATTCAATTCAAGATTATTTGTACAGTATAATCATATTATGATCCTATTTTCTTGACCTGGTAAGAATTTTGTACTATCTGTAGCTTGTTTATTGAAGATGCAGGACAACCACCGCATGACCCATGACCCAGATTTGGTCCAAATTAATTTGCATACTCCATCATAAATACATTTTAATTTAGTCATCTTTGTGTCAAAATGATCTTTGTAACACTCACGGGAATTGTATGCTGTAATATCGTGACATAATTGAATGATGATTAATTGACCTGCTCTTCAGTCTATTTAAAAACGAAAAAGAAAATCCCAGACAAAACATTTTAATTAATATAAATTAAACTATAACCACAGAGGTCTCCTGAGAACATTTCGTTATCCCTTCTCTCTCATCCCAGTCTCGACAGTCAGCCAAGGTCATTTTAAAACAGAGAAAGTCTGCCATCTGCTGTTTCAAATGAGGAACTGCACTATTTACATTTTTATTATGAAGTCGTTGTACTCTGAATTTGATGATGAACATCACTTTTCAACACATAAAATATATTCTTGATTATTCTATCAGTATTATATAGTGTGGAAAGGCATTTGCATTTAGTCATTTAGCAGACACTTTTATCCAAAGAGATTACAAATGAGGACAACAGAAACAATCAAATCAACAAAAGAGCAACACTGATATGTAAGCGCTGTGACAAGTCTCGGTTAGTCTAACGCAGTACACGTAGCAAGGTTTTGCTTTGTATTGTTATATGTGTATGTTTGTAGAAAACGAGTCAAAAGAATAGAGGACGCTAATGTTCGAGGGTATTTTATAAAATAATAAATACAAATAAAACAAGTAGTTAGAATATAAATAGAGTGCTAGTGAAGATGGAAGAGATGTTTTAGCCGTTTCTTGAAGATGGCTAAGACTCAGCAGCTCGGATCAAGTTGGGCAGGTCATTTCACCAGGAGGGTAGAAATAATATATGCGTCAAAATGTGTGCAACAGGCTAATCAAATATGAAGTGTGAGAAAACTCTTATTGTATATTTGAGTGCTCCTTTTTCACGTTCTCACTTGATGTGCAGCCTGGGATGATTTTTAAACTTGAAATAACTCACCCAGAGTTCAAATAAATTATTAATTGGCTTTTTATGTCAAGAGAAAGCAAGCTCTGTGACTGTGAGTCAGAGAAATATTACACTAAGGAATTGCATTGAATATAAAATAAACTGAAAAATGTCATTTAATTAGCTTTAATAACTTTTTAAACTAGTTGACAAAGCAACATTTCCTTTTTATTTAGTTTAACTTTATGCTTAAACTTAAATAAACATTAATCAAATCTATAATTATAAGACATTAAAAAATAGCAAAACATTTCCCCCAAAAGAAATTCAGTTTAAACATCAAAATATTAATAATAATTATATTTTTATCTCTCTCTCTCTCTCTCTCTCTCTCTCTCTCTCTCTCTCTCTCTCTCTCTCTCTCTCTCTCTCTCTCTCTCTCTCTCTCTCTCTCTCTCTCTCTCTCTCTCTCTCTCTCTCTCTCTCTCTCTCTCTCTCTCTCTCTCTCTCTCTCTCTCTCTCTCTCTCTCTCTCTGGAATACAAAGGAATTATTTAGCTAATTATCTAAGCTAATGTCATGTGTGGCAGTCGTGGCTTGATAGTTAGAGAGTCAGTGTTGTAACCCCAAGATTGCAGGTTCGAGTCTCGGTATCGGTAAATTTTGCAATAAGTGAATTATATTAAGTTTCTACAATATAAATCTATTTTAGATACTTAATTTCCTGTGAAGTTGCTTTTCAACAATTCTATCGTAAAAAGCGCTATAAAAATAATCTTGATTTGAATTAAACTCTTTTGTTCTCTCAAAAGTAAATATTTATGTCAATGAACATAATCAGTGCCATCAGAATGAAAAGTTATTGTGTCATTGTTCACAAACAAGCTAGTCAAAATGCTTAGTCAAGTTGTTAATATAACAGTGCACTCTGTTAGTATTACCTGATGTAAACTATGGCAACAGTGTGGATGACATTTGCTGTACTGAAATGCAGAAGGCTGCACTTTTGAATGCCATATATTCATTTCAAAAAGTTACTCATTACTGTATGTGGGATATTGACCGAAAGAGACTGGATAGGATTCACAGTTACACTTCAGAGAACTGGTTTATGATTGATTGATCTATATTCTCTTCATTAGTGAAAGTCAAGATTCACTTGCACATTTCATGGCAAAATTACAAAAAGTCTAACATAAATGTGTAGAAAAGATCAGTTTATGACAACTAGATCAACCATTTTACATTTAATGACTTATACGATTAACTTTTGACTATATGTTTTGATGGGTAAGACTATTGCACAGAGAACTATAATACATTTTGAGCAACATGATAATTTAGGAAACTGCAGACAAATGTAGGCTGCATAATCAATTGCATGAATGTACCAAAGCAATTGCAACATGTTCAAAAAATGAGAAACTGCTTTTCTGCCAAGCACAAGTGACTATAGATGATGTGGAGGTTGAACAAGTAGTTTTGAGAATTTCATTTCTAAACTGAGAAATGCACAAAAGCGACAAGAAAAAACTGTAAAGTAGGTATAGTCCATATGACTTGTGTACAGTATTCATTATTCTAAAACCTATTTATCTGAGAATAATGGTTACATAATTTTCGTTTAATACACAGAGTACGCATACTTTGATATTAAACTGATGATTGCAGCTGATTTAAGCGGTGCTGATTTTAAACGCTGCAGCGATGCGATGCCTCTACAATCCACCAGAGTCCACCAAACACCACACTTTCTCAATAACCCACCGCTACATTTCAGATGCATCCACATTATTGAGCTTATTTAATGAATAAATGTGTTAAATAGACAATCAAGCTGTTTAATTCTGAAAGAACATCAGTCCAGAGTCATAAACATGGCCTTTTAATCATGCACGTGTTGATTTTCCCAGCGCACAGAAAACCTCAGCAAACAGCCTGATTTCTCTATGCCCTTTTAACTCAATAAGGACTGCGGCAAAGAGATTGATCTAATTATTGCTGCAATCATGATTCATTTATGATTTTCACATTCAACTATTATAGGCGTATGTAATAAGAGGCATTGCTTTCACAATTGCACTACAAAGTCTCTCGCAGCAATTACGCACACAATCCCTCAGAAATTACCTGAGGTTCAGCCTCTCGTTCAAGGCAAGGGCCCAAACATCCTTTGAGAATGAAAAAAATTACTTCTTTCTTTCTATGAGTGGTACAGTCACTTCAGCTGTGACACATCTCAACCTTTAACCCTTCCTTTTCACACGCTTGGAAAATGCCATATTGAATTTCCAGCACCGTCAATGCCAGGCTTCTCTTCTCTTGCCAACAAATTTTTCCCTCAAGCTTTGATCAATTCTTATCACTCTTCTCGTGGTTGAAATAGACAGAGATGTGGAGTTCATGTCGACCGCGTTGCTCTTTGTAGTGCATCACTCTGAAGTAACAACAGCTTCTACCAACAACTAACCTAACAATCAGCTGCCAGCTTAAACTAGCCTCAAACTCGTGTAATGACAGAGGACTGCTACACAAACAACTCTGAACAACCAAGTGTACATGTCCTACAAAAACACAGGCATCTAATTCTAACCTCATCAAATAGAATTGCAAAAACCTGCCTCAACTTCATATTTGCTGATATACTAAAACTGAGAAATGTGATAACCAGATAAACAAATGTATAAATAACAACATAGAATACTGGTCAATGAAATGTTTTAATGTTTTTTAAATAAGTTATATGATCAAAAATCTAGTACAATTCTGAAATATTATTACAATTTAAAATAACTGTTCTCGATTGGAATACATTTTCAAATGTAATTTATTGGCAGCAATTTATCGGCTAGCAATAGATGCTATTTACACTAAGTGCAAATATTATATTTTCTTAGCTTGAGATGCTATGTGCACTAAGTGCAAATATTATATTTTCTTAGCTTGAGATGCTATGTGCACTAAGTGCAAATAGCTAAATATTATATTTACACTGTTCAAATAGCAAGAGCTTCTGTAATTCATATTTTACTTTTTGAAAATAGTGGAAATTATCTGCACCTCAGTATTAGTAAATTATAAAACAGTAACGCAATAATAACATATAGTGTAAATTATAGTTTTTAATTCAAATTATTAAATGGATGCCAACTTATTGGGACAAAGCCCTCCCTACATCTACCCTAACCCTACCCGATACTTTATTTTCAACATATTGATTATTTCCTTCATTTTTATTGAAAATAAATGCCTTTCCGAAGCAATATGAGATTTTGAAAAGGATATGATATAACTGTGAGATATATGAACAATATGAGAAACTGAAACTGATGAAAATGAGTGACTTTTTGCCATTTTGACAATCCCAATCACACGTTGGTGGGCGGAGTTAGTGTAAATAGCCTTTGCCAACAAGACAGACTATTTTCACTGTGTAAATAGACACTCCGTAATTTATTTCTGAGATGGAAAGCTGCATTTTCAGCATCATTACTCTAGTCTTCTGAGTTATTCTAATGTGCTGATTTTCTGCTCAAGAAACATTATTATCAATGCTGCTGAATTTTTTTATGGAAGCAGTGATACTTTTTTCAGAATTCTCTGGTAAATGAGAAGTTCAAAATAGCAGCATTTATTTAAAATATAAATATTTTTATACAAATGTGAAAGTTTTTATTAGTTGAATCAATGCATCCTTGCTGATTAAAAGTATTACTTTATTATTATTTTTTATAATTCTGAAACTATTGAACGGTAGTGCAGAATGTATAAATATTCATATTTTCTAGTAAATGGGTGTGTTATGGAGATCAGATTTTAGTGGACTCTATGAAATGTATTAACATTACCATTAGAAATCAAATGAACACACATTTATGCATATACTTTCAAAGGGCACACAGAATTACCTTTTTTCTACCAAAGTCTTCAAAATGACTATATCATTTAATCAAATCAGCATTAAATCGGCCATTCCCACAAGAAAAGCGGCTTGCTGGATGAAAGCAGTGATTAATAATCAGAAGACCTCAGTCCAGATCCGGGCTTCATCTGAACATCATAAATATATATGATCATACACAGAGGAACCAGAAACTATACAGAAAATCAAAGCTGAACACCATCTGTTTTCGATAATAATTACCACTAAATAAACACCTGACAGCTAGCGAAGACTTTCAGATTCATGAGGTAAACAGTCTGGATAATGAATGAGAGGTACATGGGAAAACAGGTCAATGTGAGAATGTCTAAAAGTGGAAGCTTGTTAGGTTTGTCAGGGATTGGGATAAGGATGGAAGGAGATGAAAGAATGGGAGCAGGCCGTGGGAATAACATTGAGAAACAAGCTCTACACGACAACATCACAGAGCTTTGTCAGGATACTTTCTACACTTTCACCAACACATTGATTCACTCTTTTAACATGTTGTTGTGTGTGTACCCCCCACCCCCCCCCCACCCCCTCATTCACTTCTAGAATTGCCAGACACTTGAGGTTTAATCAAGGGTTTTATTTTTTCTTCTCCCCAGGGCTGAATGATTGCAACAAACTCTGATCATAGCCGTCACATGTAAGGACAAATGTGGATTTGTCAAGCAGAGGTTTTTCCTTTGTGTTTTTCTCCATAATCTGATTCAAAGACTATTTTCACAAGGTTCAACAATGTAATCATTTAATCAAAATTAATAAAAAATCTACTAAAATAAAGCTATATTACATAATTTTATATTGTATGTAGTGCTGTCCAAAGATGAATCAAGATTTATCGCACCCGAAATAAAAATGTTTCTTTACATAATATTTGTACGGAAATTCTAAGCGGCCACACATTATAATTTTCTTACTTCTCGTTTTCTCGTGATCACGACATAAAAGTTGTTTTCTCGATATCACGGCTTATTTTCCTCGTGATCACGACATAAAAGTTGCTTTCTCGATATCACGGCTTATTTTCCTCGCGATCACGACATAAAAGTTGTTTTCTCGATATCACGGCTTATTTTCCTCGTGATCACGACATAAAAGTTGTTTTCTCGTTATCACGACTTATTTTCCTCGTGATCACGACATAAAAGTTGTTTTCTCGATATCACGACTTATTTTCCTCGTGATCACGACATAAAAGTTGTTTTCTCGATATCACGGCTTATTTTCCTCGTGATCACGACATAAAAGTTGTTTTCTCGTTATCACGACTTATTTTCCTCGTGATCACGACATAAAAGTTGTTTTCGATATCGGCTTATTTTCCTCGTGATCACGACATAAAAGTTGTTTTCTCGTTATCACGACTTATTTTCCTCGTGATCACGACATAAAAGTTGTTTTCTCTTTATCACGACTTATTTTCCTCGTGATCACGACATAAAAGTTGTTTTCTCGATATCACAACTTATTTTCCTCGTGATCACGACATAAAAGTTGTTTTCTCGATATCACGGCTTATTTTTCTCGTGATCACGACATAAAAGTTGTTTTCTCGATATCACGGCTTATTTTTCTTCTATATCATTTATTTTCCTCGTGATCACGACATAAAGTTGTTTTCATATCAGACTTATTTTCCTCGTGATCACGACATAAAGTTGTTTCTCTTTATCACGACTTATTTTCTCGTGATGAATAAGTTGTTTTCTCGATATCACAACTTATTTTCCTCGTGATAACGACATAAAAGTTGTTTTCTCGATATCACGTTATTTTCTGTGATCACGACATAAAAGTTGTTTTCGATATCACGACTTATTTTCCGTGATCACGACATAAAGTTGTTTTCGATATCAAAGCTGCTTATTTTCATCGTGATCACGACATAAAGTTGTTTTCTGGATATGACGGCTTATTTTCCTCGTGATCACGAAAAGTTGTTTTCTCGTTATCACGACTTATTTTCCTCGTGATCACGACATAAAAGTTGTTTTCATATCACGTTTATTTTTTCTCGTGATCACGACATAAAAGTTGTTTTTAGTTATCACGACTTATTTTCCTCGTGATCACGACATAAAGTTGTTTTTATTATCACGACTTATTTTCCTCGTGATCACGACATAAAATATTGTTTTCTCGATATCACGGCTTATTTTCCTCGTGATCGGACATAAAAGTTGTTTTCTCGATATCACAGCTTATTTTTCTCGTGATCACGACATAAAAGTTGTTTTCTCGATATCACAACTTATTTTTCTCGTGATCTCAACATAACAAAAGTTGTTTTCTCGTTATCACGACTTATTTTCCTCGTGATCACGACATAAAAGTTGTTTTCTCGATATCACGGCTTATTTTTCTCGTGATCTCAACATAACAAAAGTTGTTTTCTCGATATCACGGCTTATTTCCTCGTGATCACGACATAAAAGTTGTTTTCTCGATATCACGGCTTATTTTCCTCGTGATCACGACATAAAAGTTGTTTTCTCGATATCACGGCTTATTTTCCTGTGATCACGACATAAAAGTTGTTTCTCGATATCAGGCTTATTTTCCTCGTGATCACGACATAAAGTTGTTTTCTCGATATCACGGCTTATTTCCTCGCGATCACGACAAAAAGTTGTTTTCTTTATCACGACTTATTTTCCTCGTGATCACGACAAAGTTGTTTTCGATATCACTTATTTTCCTCGCGATCACGACATAAAGTTGTTTTCTCGATATCACTTTATTTTCCTCGTGATCTGAATGATTGCAACAAGTTGTTTTCTCGTTATCACGACTATATTGGATTTGATCACGACATAAAGAGTTG
This sequence comes from Gymnocypris eckloni scoliostomus, assembly GCA_027564155.1. Taxonomy (NCBI): domain Eukaryota; kingdom Metazoa; phylum Chordata; class Actinopteri; order Cypriniformes; family Cyprinidae; genus Gymnocypris; species Gymnocypris eckloni. Next base: position 26,639,571 of record CM050420.1, on the reverse strand, counting down.
TTTTCTCTTTATGCTTATTTTCTCGTGATCACGACATAAAAGTTGTTTTCGATATCACAACTTATTTAATAAAAATCCTCGTGATCTAAAATAAAAGTTGTTTTCTCGTTATATTATTTTCCTCGTGATCACGACAAAGTTGTTTTCTCGATATCACGGCTTATTTTCTCGTGATCTCACGACATAACAAAGTTGTTTTCTCGTTATCACGATTTATTTTCCTCGCGTGATCACGACATTATTTTTCTATTTATCACGGCTTATTTTCTCGTGATCACGACATAACAAAGTTGTTTTCATTCATCACGACTTATTTTCCTCGTGATCACGACATAACAAAAGTTGTTTTCTCGATATCACGACTTATTTTTCTCGTGATCTCGACATAACAAGTTGTTTTCGTTATCACGACTTATTTTTCTCGTGATCACGACATAAAGTTGTTTTCTATTCATCACGACTTATTTTTCTTGTGATCACGACATAAAAGTTGTTTTCTTATCGACTTATTTTCATCATCACGACTTATTTTTCTCGTGATCTCAACATAACAAAAGTTGTTTTCGTTATCACGACTTATTTTTCTCATGATCTCGACATAACAAAAGTTGTTTTCTATTCATCACGACTTATTTTTCTTGTGATCTCGACATAACAAAAGCTGTATTCTATTTATCACGACTTATTTTTCTCGTGATCTCAACATAACAAAAGTTGTTTTCTCGTTATCACAACTTATTTTTCTTGTGATCTCGACATAACAAAAGTTGTTTTCTATTCATCACGACTTATTTTTCTTGTGATCTCGAGCCAACAGGTGGCAGTATAGAACAACTGCTGGGGAGTTGTATACTGTATATCCACATAAGCCTATTGTACGCTTTTGGGACAGAGGTGCTTCTTCGTGATCGCTATAATGTGTGCAGTTCGTTTTTTTGTTGATTACATTTTAAATGCTTGAATAAATATGTTATCTTATTTAGAAATTGTATCTGTTATCTTATTACTGCTGCATGACTCATCACAGTTTCCAAGGCTACAACGACGTGTTAGTAATGTGCATCTTTATATTTTATCCTTATTTTTTAACAAATGTATATTAATAAGAAATGTGATTTACATGTTTATAATTTAGTTCAATGATGTTGTAGAGTGTTATAGTTTTATTTTTTGTATTTTCTACATTTCTTTGTAAACCACACACACACACAAACACACATAAACATAACAGCATCCACGCTTGTAACGCACATGATATCACAGCCTATCCTACATGACAAATAAAAATCACAAACAAATTATTATTATACATTATTTTCAAACGAACAAGGAAAATTAATTGAGTTTAATCCAAGCAGTTTACGATTATCAGACTAGGCGAAGGCGCTCCACCTGCGCTTGCGGTGTTGAATGCTTGTTGTTAGACCCTTCAAACATGTTAATTACACAAATAAAATGATTAGCGTGCCCTAACTCTGGACAAAATCAGCAGTGACTAACCTATTTATTTTATTTATTGTCGACGTTATTTCTAAGTGAAGCAACATTTGCTGAAATATCCACAAGATACAGTATAAGAGCGCACGGTTATCTGTTGATCATTTGCTCATCAAAGGGGCATTCCAAAGCGCTTGACGAAAGATGAGTCCAAGATGCAATGCGTTTTTCTTATATTTTTATGGGTAAAGCGCTTAATGCCTTAAACGCATTGCCATCTTATTATGTGCTTATTTGCTTGTCTGTAGGCTATATAGAATGCAATATCAATGATGTGTTTACTGAGTTTTGTCTTTTAAAAACACTGCCTTAACGCATTAAGCCACATGTTGTCCAAACGGTATTCGCTTAATGTGGAATTAAACGCATTGCGTTCTTATTATGGGCTCATCTTCTTATCTGCACATTACTAATAATGTGTATGCTGACTTGTGTCTTTATAAAAACACTCTCAATTAACGCATTAAGCCAGGTTAAGCATTTTAGACTGTTCCTGTCAAGGTTGCGTTCGTTATTATAGCAGCAGTTGACTCACAATGCATTATCTTAAAAATCAAACAATCATTGTGTTTAAAAGAACCACTTTTGTTATGTCGAGATCACCAGAAAAATAAATCGTAATCACGAGAAAAATAAGTCGAGATCATGAGGAAAATAAGTCGAGATCATGAGAAAAATAAGTCGAGATCATGAGAAAAATAAGTCGAGATCATGAGAAAAATAAGTCGAGATCATGAGAAAAATAAGTCGAGATCATGAGAAAAATAAGTCGAGATCATGACATAACGAGAATGAAAAAATAATAATGCATGACCGCTTAGAACATCTGTATATATGGTTGTGTACTGTGCATACTTATTCCACATATATATATATATATATATATATATATATATATATATAATTATCTTTTTTTTAGGGGTGACTCCGAATAGTTGATGATTCGATGCATCGATAGGAGGAGCCTGATTCGATTCCCGATCTCATGGTTGAGATCCCCCACTTACCTCTGGAGGTCCTCGAGGGTCCTTTCTTGCTCCCCTTTTGTTTTCATTGTATATGGTTCGTTTGGGATCTATTTTTAGAAAACATGGTGTTTCTTTTCACTGTTACGCCGACGACACACAGATTTATATGCCATTGCAAAAGAATGATAAGAATGCTTTAACTCCACTTCTGAATTGCTTAAGGGATGTAAAAAGCTGGATGGCCTTAATTTTTTTGAAATTTAACGATAGTAAAACAGAGATTATTTTATTTGGACAAATTGAAAATTTAGCCTCTGTAAATGTACATTTGGGTCCTCTGGCTGCGCACAACAAAGTAGCTGTGAAAAGTTTAGGTGTTTGGTTTGACAGAGAACTCAAATTTGATAAGCAAATTAACAATGTTGTTAAATCATGCTTTTTTAATCTGAGACTTCTAGCTAAAGTAAAACCTTTTCTCTCTGCGACTGATCTTGAGAAACTCATCCATGCCTTCATTTTTTCGCGACTCGATTATTGTAACACTATATATATAGGAGTTAACCAGACAGCTTTGGCGCGTCTGCAGGCAGTTCAAAATGCTGCAGCCAGGCTGCTGACAGGTACAAGCAAGCATGAGCATATTACACCGATTTTGTTCTCTCTCAAATGGTTGCCAGTTCGTTTCCGAATAGAATATAAACTTTTAGTGTTTGTTTTAAATCCTTAAATGGCTTAGCTCAACATATCTTGATGCCCTAGTAAGCCATACTTCTGCTAGATCCTTGAGATCTTCTGATCAGCAACTTTTAACAATTCCCAGAGCTAGATTAAAACTTAAGGGTGATCGGCGCTTTCTCAGTTGCTGCCCCGAAACTGTGGAATTTGTTACCTGTGAGCATTAGATCAGCTCAGACTATCTCTAGTTTTAAATTATTGTTAAAAACGTATTTATTAACTCAGGCCTTTAATCTCTCTGAGTGCTGAGTTTTATGTTCTTTGTGTCTTTTTGTTTGTGTGGTGCTATGTCTTTGTCTGTGTATATTTATGAAAATGTTTTTCGTTTGTTGTTGTTTTTTGTGGCTTTTTGGTTTTCTATTTTTGTACAGCACTTTGGGCAACAATGGTTGTATTATTTTGTGCTATAGAAATAAATGAATGAATGGTTGAATATTTGCAGGGTGTTATGATCATGCCATTTTGGCTATATGGGCGTGCTCAAATATCTGATTTCTCAGAGAACTACCGGTATTCTCCCAATAAATTAATACAGCCTATTATGATAATGCTGTAAATAATAATGGGCAAAGGTTTAAGCATACACTATATAGCCACGTGCTGTAACGAGAGAGTGATAAAATCGACTCAATAGCCTTGTCTGTACAAATGCATATCCTCCTGTCATGACCTTGTAAAGCCAGTGAAACGGGTAGCTGAACTATTTACACAGAGAAAATGCATGCACAGAATGACCTCCATAATAGTTTATCCAGCTCAAACAGTAGTCTAACCACTAAAAGGATCATTTAGAAACTTTGCTGTACAGCTCAAATAAAACTCATTTTGTTTTGGGAGGAATTAATAAGTGCTTTAAACAAAGAGCAGTAACAAAGTAATTATCTGGGATGTTGCCCTTATAGACTTCCATTATAAGTGCATTGCCGAAAACATGATTTTTGTTTGTTTTTACAAAGAGAAAGATGCTTCAAAATATTTAGTGTGGTATGCGACAGCCATTAATTTAAAATCCCTTAGCATTTATGAATCCTGTGCGTTGCTTCTTACATTAATGTTTTGAATAAACAAATCTACAAGCAATTATGAGGCAGAGACTTTTTTCAAGACTTTGGTGGTATTTAAATGTCATCTGTTTGATTACATTAACAGACTACACTAGTATGAAGTAAATAAATAACTAAAAGTTTCCTCTGGTGCCTGCAGAGAACACCTAGACCCTATAGATAATGCATGCGCTGCTGTTCAGTGGAGGTGTCTTGTGGGCCGTCTTCAGACAGATGAGGTTTAAAAATTTAATCAGCCATTAGAAAAGACAATGTGACGTGCTTCTACATTTATATGCATGCAAATCATTTCTGAATAGACTATATGATGATGTGGAGGGATCAACCCCTCATATGTTAACCCATGAGAGCTAATGTAAGTCACAAAAACTAGCTCAAATGAACATGAAAAGTTATATAAATAATAATGGAAGACAAAATCACAATTTAATACTAACATAAAAAACTCTTGTCTTAAAGAATTAGTTCACCCGTAAATTAAACTTTGCTGAACATTTACTCAACGACAGTCCTTAAATTAATGTCTTGTGAAAATCTGCATCTTTGAAAGAATCAAATCTATCAAGACTTCAAAACGCTGCTTTTGGCTGAAATACTGGTGTATGGAGAACAAATACGTAGATCACCCATCATTTACAGTACGAGCAAAAACAGTCTTTTTCACTGGAGAAAGCAATGTTATGGATAGAAGACTCCAATTTTGGCTGGAAACAACAGTTTGAAGTTAAAAATGTCCTAATGATGGATTTGTTTCTTATACACTCGCAGCTTTTCACTTCGCAAGAAATTAATTAAAGGTGAGCAAGTGATGTAATGCTACATTTCTCCAAATCTGTTCCCATGAAGAAGCAAACTCATCTACATCTTGCATGGCCCGAGGTTGAATACATTTTCAGCAATTTTCATGTTTGGATGAACTATTCCTTTAAGGTCCATTGCTGAAAGCTTTTGACTACAGCAACTCAGAAATGTAAATATACACTTCTGATCATGGGTACGGTTTACTTGCAACTTTGAACAAGCTGTTGTGCATAGGGCCTTTCGCACTGCTGTAGTTCCAGAACTAAAAGTACAGTACTAAAGTACTGGAAGGATTTTGTGTGAACTATTTCCCAGTACCATTTAAAGGGTTGCATTCGCACAGACAGTGAGTACTAAGAAGTGACGTAAGCCAGTCAACAGCGATGTCATTTGTGTGCGGTGATCAACAACGTAAACACAGAGGAAGAACGTCAAGCGATTGAAAGAATGGAAAGGAGGACTAAGAATCTCTAAACGGCAATTTGCAGTGTTACATTTCATTGAGGCTGATAGAAGCACACAAGTTTTCAGGTAAATGCCACTTATAAATGCTCTCAGTATGATAGAACGTTTACACAGTATATGTTTACACAGTGATTTAAATCATGGCAGGTGAGGGAGTTTTCGCATGCGTATAGCCAATCTGCATATACTTACATCACGGATGGTTCCTAGAACTGTTTTAGACCCTACTCTGAAGCTAATTTAGTTCCTCCAAACAGAGTTTCTGGAACTGAAACCGTTACTAGTTCCTGCGGTGCGAACATGCTAAAAAGTGGGTGGTTCCACAATTAGTTTGGGTACTATGAAAAGGTTCCTGGGGTGCAAAAGGCCCTTATGTCAAAGACTTGATGGCACTAACCTTGCAAACGTTGCCAAATCCAACAACTAGTTCCTACACATGCACTCATTTGATCAACCCCTCAAGCTTGTAAACACGATCGCAGGCATACCGATGCATGCAAACTCCGAAAAGTTGCACATAGCTTGCAAAACTTGCACATTTTTATCTAGTTCTTGTCAGTTTTGTGTGCAGACTGTGGATGCAGAGACGAGAAATATTTAGTCAGTATTTGTATAACGCTGTATCATTCCACCACCAACACCACCACATGATTTCTTTGTGCATGATTTAATGACAGTTAGGTTACTGAGCCCACCAACACTGTACTGACGTTTGCTTTATTTTCCTCTCTTTTGTCAAACAGAATCAAATGGATGGTAAGCCAATCAACTGCATCAGTATTGAGCTCAATGTATGTGAGTTTTCTATGTCTGGCCTTGGATACAGAAGCAAATTTGTAATAATAATCCAGTTTCGCGGTTCACAATTGTGGTTCAACATTATTTTTGGCAAACGCAGGTAGATTTAAAATGTTTTCAAGAAAGTAAAATACCTTTTTTATCACAGAAATTTTAGCAGTAAAAAAAACTATTGACAAACAAATGAAGTAGTATGAGATATTTAGAAAAGAAAGTAATATCGCTCCTATTCTTAAAAATATTAAAACATCTAATTTTGAAGAAGGAAACAGAGGTGTATGTACATATCATAATCACTAAGGTAAAGCAAAATCTCAGCTGACAGAATTCAAGACAGAGAATGCCAACAAGCCCTAACATTATGAGCAATAAAAGAGGAAGAAAATGTAGAAAAATACGATCAGCCTTAATAAAAAAACTGAATTGACACATCACACTCAGAGATGGTTTATTTATTATATACGTAGATGGTTTATTATATCATTATTATTGATATTATATATATAATTTATATGTATAATATATATAATAATAATAATAATAATTTATCCATTTAATTTAGATTATATATATATATACACACACACACAGGTGCGTCCCAAAAATTTGAATACAGTAAAAAGTATTTTGTTTTTTACTTATTTCAAAAAGTGAAACCTTCATATTTTCTAGATTCATTAAGAGTAAAGTTTTTATTTTTAGTTTGATGATTAGAGTTTGCAGCCAATGGAAGTCAAAAATCCAGTATCTCAAAATATTACAATATTTACATTTGAGTTTCATTAAATGACCATCCCTAAAGTATAAATTCCGGGTATCTAATGACTTGGCAATGGTCCAGAAGACGATCATTGACACCTTCCACAAAGAGGGTAAGTCACAGAGGGTCATTACTGAAAGGGGGCTGTTCATGGAGTGCTGTATCAAAGCATATTAAATGCAAGGTTGACTGGAAGGAAGAAATTGGGTAGGAAAATGCACAAGCAACAGGGATGACCGCAAGCTTGAGAATACTGTCAAGCAAAGCTGATTCAAACACTTGGGAGAGCTTCACAAGTAGTGAACTGAAGCTGGAGTCAGTGCATCAAGAGTCACCACGCTCAGACATCTTCAGGAAAAGGACCACCAAGCCACTTCTCAAATAGAAACAACGTCAAAAGCATCTTACCTTGGCTAAAGAGAAAAAGATCTGGACTGTTGTCAGTGGTTCAAAGTCCTCTTTTCAGATAAATGTACTGTGGCGAGAGGGCCGTGGGAAGACGAAGGGCTGCCCTGGGAGAACGGGTATGGAGACGAGTGGTGATAAGGAGGTCAAGTGAATAATGACTTACACCTGTATCTAATTCCAGTGATTGGGGAGAGACAAGAGAAACGTGCCCCACAGACCCGGGAAAGGGAGAGAGAGAGAGACTGAATGCCAGCAGAGTCTCCGCATTGTGTGGTTGTCTTTGAGAAACTGTGAAGGCAGAGAGCCTGGCAGCATTTGATTTTGTTCTTGGTTTTCTATATGAGTAATAAAAGCCAATTTACTCGCCACCCCTGACTTCCTCGTCCTTCATCATATTAAACCTTGCTACAAGTACATTTTGCATTTCAGTTGAAATCAAGGTCTGGAGTTTAGAGGAAGACTGGAGAGGCACAGAATTCAAGCTGCTTGAAGTCCAGTGTGAAGTTTCTGAAGTTAGTGATGATTTGGGGTGCCGTGATGTCTGCTGGTGTTGGTCCATTGTGTTTTATCAGATCCATGGTCAATGCAGCCATCTACCAGGAGATTTTGGAGCACTTTATGCTTCCAGCTGCTGACAAGCTTTATAGAGATGCTGATTTCCTTTTCCAGCAGGACTTTAGCACCTGCCCACAGTGAAAACAACTTCTAAGTGGTTTGCTGACCATGATATTACTGTGCTTGATTGGCCAGACAACATGCCTGACCTGAACCCCATCTGGAATCCACGGGATATTTTCAAGAGAAAGATGAGCAACAGTCGATCCAACAATCCAGACGAGCTGAAGATTCAATAGTGCCTCAGCAGTGCCACAGGCTGATCGCTTCCATGCCACACCTCCCTGATGCTGGAGTTTGTGCTAAAGGAGCCCCGGCCAAGTATTGAGTGAATAAATGAACATACTTTAAAGAACTTGACATTTTCTGTTTTGCCATTTTTTTTTTATTAATCTTAGTAAATATTCTAACATTTTGACTTTCATGAGCTGCAAGCTCTAATAATCTTTTTTTTTTACAAAACAATACAACTTTTGAAATAGTTTACTTTATATGGAAATGGGCCAGCGGTTCCCTATCCCAGTCCTCAACCAACCAATAATATCAGTGATGTCAAAGTGGTGTGATGGAGCTTGGTGATCGAAATCTGAATAAGATGTGAGAAGAATATAGACAAAAATTACTCCAGAAAACTGAAAATATTCATATACTCCTTTCAGGGTGCCTTTTACCCATGTCCTCCTAGCTCAGTGTTTGTAATAGCTGCCTCATTTTGTGTTCCATGGCAGTAACGAAATTGGATTTGAATTGACATGAGGATGAGCAAAAGATGACAGAATCCTGAGCTCTTTAAACCTTCCAATACCTAATATCGTTTCATATATTAACCTCTCTCACATATACAGCTGCAGCATGTGAAACAATAGAGAGCCACTCCAAGTCCTGCGCCTCTGATTATAATGCTGAGATTTTGGGGGTTCTTAATTATGTTCAACCACATGGATTGCACTAGTTCACATTATTGAGCTTGAATCAGCAACCGAGAGCGATCTTTTTAGGCCTCTTAACATCCATTTGCCGCTCCTCTCCTGTAGGCTGTTGCTCTAATGGAACTAATGCAGTCCACTAATACAAAAATCACACTGCACTGAATGCCAGATTTTCATCAGGGCTGTACTGCCTGAAATGTGAATACTTTTTGATTGCAAGACACAAATTCTGTTCAGCTGGACAAATATGTAGAAGTACTGATATTGTAGACAATACGCAGTGTGTTTGATTCCTAAAAAAGGCCCATAACTATAGTGTTTAAATTATAGCTATTGTCCAGGTGTAGTACAATGCTTATGCAATTTACTACATGCTAATTCCTAACAGGCATCAACCATTCAATGGCCATCAGATGCATAATGCACACAACAGTAGTAAAATATCTTGGTTGGTTGGGCTTTATACAATTCTAAAAGCAAATTCCCTTTGGAAACAAAAAGGCATTTCAAAGGACAAGCATACTACTTTTAAAATGAATGAGAATAGGAGCATCAATTCATTGTCATTAGCCACAGTACAACCGCTCAACCAAGGGTTTTGTTTCACATTCATTTATTTTATCCAAAGCAAATTACAAATGAGGAATATCGCAAGCAATTTTTCATAAGAGTAAAGATTTGCAGGATATAATTCCAAGTTTAAAGCTAGATTAGTATACACGCCAAAGCAGAAAAGAAGTGAACAAGATTTTCCAATCTGGAGAAAAAGGAAAAGGCACTGATAATCTTCAACCAGGACAATGTAGGTTAATTTTCCGGACATTCTCTTTATCTCTAAAACAACAAAATGCTAAATGTAATTCAAAACACGAGTAAAATATGTGCGAAGACACAATATGAAAAAAATTCCTTCATATTAGCACAATACATTGTGCTCTATTTTTTAAGTATTTTCGATTACACAGCGGTAAGTTCTTCATTCATGTGTCAGAAATGGCAAATAAAAACACTTTGCATGTCACTCAAATGGTCTTCTACTGTCTAAGTGCATGTTTTTGCCAGAATAAATGGATAAAAGTTCATGCTGACAGACAAAAGTCTGGCTGCACAAGACTAATGGGACTGCTTAAAGCAGTATGAGTTTAAAATGAAACACCTTTGTTCATTGGCCTCTAAATGTACTGTATGCTATAGTGATATACTGTATACTCCAGACTTACTGCCTTCCTAAAAATGTACATGTCTACAAAAGATCAGGTTCTGAGGTTCAGATGCATTGCGGAGTATGTAGTGTAATGCAGATACTGGTGAATGTAGAATGTGAATGTCACCAGGGAGTCAAACGCATGCATAATATGTACCATGACCACTGCAAACAGAATTGATTTTGAACATTGTAGACTCGAGCTCTATTGAGAGTTTTCTGCTGGAAAAATGAAACGGCCACAGCTTTGATGGTGCCATGACAGCAGGTGCAGTCTTCAGATACAGACCGGCTGAGACGGACAAGACCAGCTGGACTGCATGAGCTGGAAGCACACCAGAGCTGCTCGCTAGCATGCTAGTATGACGATGCCATCTTCAGATCTTTGATCATTCACTGATCATACGTGTCCTGTCCGTCGCTCTGGGTGCCGGCTTGTAATACAATTATATTGAGATTTTGAGGGAGGATTCAATTCGCTGTACATCAAATGCATTCAAAGCGTAATATCTATCGACTGTCAATAATAATGACTAAAACCCAACAGTGGCTAATGAATAATAAGACACATATGGTCATGTGAGCTCAATAAAACAGCTTTGATAAGACTGATTATGTCTTCATTTATTATAATGTGCATGTTTATAAAAAACTAAACAAAAAAAACGTGTAATTTCGTTATGTGCAAAACTTTTTTAATTTTCAAAAAGCTACTGAGTGCACCTTTAACTGTGAGGTAACTTAATCATAATTACGAATGTATTTGCAAAGGTGAGTCACATTAGATTGATTGCCAATTAGCAATTAGCATTAGTATCTGTCAGAAATAAAAGAGGTCTGACAATTAGCATTTAGATAAGCAAGCTTTCAAGGCAACGTGAATTCCACAGAAGACGGATAGGCTCAATAGGAGAACATGATTGAATGGCAGGTGCAGCAATCACAAAAACACACTCTTTGATGGATCAAGGGGAAGGTCTTCGAAATGATGAGTGCAAATGTGGACAATATGCACATGTACAATGTGGGGGAAATGTAGAAACCATTTTTATTTAGAGATGGCTAGTAAATTTCACAAACAATAAAAAATTATAATAAAATAACAATGAATTATAGGAAATTTTGACATAGATTGTAAAATATACTCCAATAATGAAAAAATATTTTTTACAGTGTATAATCAATTGTAGAAACAAGAAATGAATCAGTCCTGCTGCACTGTAAAAAATATGTTTTGAATTAAAAACAGGAATAGAGGAGTATGTTTTACGAGAAGATACCATTTTCAGTTTTTCTGCTTCAAAATTCCATGTTTAACTTAATGTTTTTAAGTAATTTCTGTGTAATTATTTGTGAAATGTAATTGCATTACATAGTTTCAAAGTGTGTGTTAAGTATAACAAATGAAAAAGGTTTCCTATGAGATACATAAAAACACACATGAACCTGGTTCTAGTTCCAAAACAGAAAAGATGTCTAACCATTAGGCACATAAATCCTGGAGCCCTGAGCAAAAGTATAATGCATTTGAGCCATGCGTCATCTTATTTCCTACCTCAATATGAGTTTAGGTTCAGCTCTTAACTGACTGAAAGTAGATTTCCATCTCCATCTCACTAGGAACCCTCTCTCTACTTGAAGGACAGAACAATTACTAAAATACTACTACTACTACTTTTGAAGATTCGTTTGACATTATTTCAAGGAAGACCTACACTGTTCTTGTACAGAGTAGGCTTTATTTGTGGAGCTAATGCCAACATAGTTTTTTGCTCGTGCTAGACTGAGGTTTGTTCTAAACCCCTATGCGATGCATTAAATTGAACCTGGACTATTTGTGCTTAAGAATCATACCTTCAATCATGTGGATTGCTGTGGAGAAATGTACTGTTATGAGCAGGATAATAACTGCCAACCATATGTGGGACCTTATAATGTACAAACCAAACTACATCACATTGTTGTACCTTAAGAGGGAACAGCTATCCTAAAGGGAACAGTTCACCCTAAAATGAAGATTAACTCACTTGCAGGCCATTAATGTAATTTAGCTTTAAATCACTTGCTCATCATTGAATCCTCTGCAGTGAATGGGTGCCGTCAGAATGAGAGTCCAAACAGCTGATAAAAACATCACAAGTAATCCACACAATTCCGGTCCATCGGTTAATGTTTTGTGAAGTTGTTAGGAACAATTTAATCCCTAAGATGTTTTAACTTCAAACCATTGCATCCTCTATCCATAAAATTGCTTTATCCATTGAAAAAGTCATCTTGTCTGAATCAGAAGGGAAAGATTCAAACACAGATTAAGCAGATTAAACACTGTTTACAAGCAAAAACAATCCTAAACAAATATGTTGGTGGATTTTGATGTGAGAAGACAACATGGATTGGACTTTTTCACTGGAGGGAGCGTTCTCATTCTGACGGCACCCATTCATTTCAGAGGATCTTGTGGTGAGCAACTGAAAATACATGGCCTGAGGGTCAGTACGTTTTCAGCAAATTTTCATTTCTTTGGTGAACTTTTTTATCTATTGTCAAGATAGGCAGCTAACTATGACTAGTTATTTAACTTAAGACTAATTTAGATGGTTTACATTAAGAAACTAGTTTTGTTGGTCTATTACATTTACATTTTCATTTATGCATTTAGCAGACACTTATCCAATACAACTTAAAGTGCATTCAGGCCATACATTTATTGTCAGTATGTGTGTTCCCTGGGAATTGAACCCACAACCTTTTGCGCTGCTAACACAATACTCTACCACTGAGCCACAGGAACACTTCTTTCTTTTATTTACTATCTGGACTAATTAAAAGCATGAAAAGGCAGATAATGCACAATAAGATCAAGAGCATGTAATAAGGAAGTAATTCTCAAAGTCAATATTTTATGCCAATGCCGAACCTTAAGCATAAAAACTTAATTATAAAGATGTGTGCTCAAAGCTCTCAGAAATATTCTCACTTAACTCGATTTCATATCCTGAGATTGGTCCCTTTGTGAGATCCAGTCTATTTTCATAGTATTTAACTCATACACCTACATAGAGGATTCACAGCCTACCATCTGCCACAGACTGTGAAAATAGTTAGGTTTCTCTGAAACTTCTCATAATTAGATAACGGGATGTCATCAAAATATGCTTCCGAGCCATATCACTACAAAACTAGACCCCTACCATCTGTGAAGATCACGTAGCTCAACCAAAACTGTTCCAGGATGAAAGTTTAACTCAAAATCTGTGACGCATATGATCTGGAAAATAAAAATTAAGAAACAGTCCAAAAATCTTCAAATATGACAGTGCTCTTGATTTCTGAAGCTTGAAATGTTCTAAAGATTTGAATAATTGACATCTGTTTTTTATTATTTTACCAGACGAGAGCTCAATGCTCGCCACCTCTTCATCCAATATAAAATATACATGATCAATATGCATGGGCACAGGCAAAAATATGGTCTTTCTTTTCCTCCCTCATATAAAAACACAGAAATGTCAATTCAGATAAGGTTCAGGGGTTCACAAACTGGTATTGTGCCTTACACTGCATTAAGGTACTGCAGCATATGGAGTCTCTATTATAACATATGGACCCATCCTACCTTGTTAAACAAAGCCGTGTTTGTGTCATGATGATTTATTCAGCACTGTCTGTACTGACAACCATTCTTAAACATTATCCTAGTCAAACCGGAGGAGTTCAGAAGCTCGAATTGGAAAATAAACTATTGGATGTAATCAAATAAACCTGGCAAAACCTCGTTGGAAACTCAGACAGCAAGCAAACTCATTTAATTTCCTCTTGACAGTTGAATTGTGAAATATGCTCTGTTTTCCATCCAGAGATGCTGATCTGTCATGCATCAAAGCAAAGAATATTTAAATGCCTTTAGCATCTGAAATGTTGACGTTTATTATGCACTCATTTGACACTTGCTAAAGCAACCATCATTTGCTATTGCTCATCCTTACCGTTTAGTCACATTGGTGCTATGCAGATGAATGATACCTCGGATTGTACGGCTTTTTGAGGAGAGGTGTGCATTTACATTTCTAAGTGATCAGCCTTATGTTTCCAGACTTATATTCAGACTCCATAAAAACCCTATAGGATTTTATAGCAATGCCCTATAGTTGCCCTATAGCAACACTTTAGAATACTGTTCATCATTAATTAATAACTAAAGCACTCTAGTAACATCTAGTATCTAACAAGAAACTCACAAGATTAATGCATCTAAGAAGATTAATGAGTTATTTAGTAGTGCTTAGTCGAATGTTGAAGTTAACTAATCAGTAATACTGTTTTTTCATACCTCCCCAATAACTGTATACAGGTTCATAATTAATATGAATAATACATCATGTATAATTAAATTTAAAGTGAAGGTCGTAGTAACCCACTAGTAAGGACTCAAGTATTACCAAATTATTTGGAAGGAATTACTAAATATTTGGATCAGTATCAATGATTTGGATAAATTTGGATCAATCTGATTCATTCATTTTTACCTTTATATATTTAATATTGACTGAGTAAGGTCATGTCAAAGATTTATATTATAGTGAAATGAATGGTAGAAATCAAACTTTGATGCTGATTTTCTCATGATTCGATTGTGAGACTTTAGCCTGGATTTCACAGAGAGGGTCACAATTAACGATGGAACAGTAAAGTGTTACCAATTTTTACATTGGCTTTTGGATAAAAATAATCCATATGGCCAACTAAGGTTAATGATTTGTATTTGTTTTATTCATCAAGTTAAGCCTCACAAATTTCAAGTTTTATACATTTTTAAGCCTAAATACAAAAAAAGCTAAACACAGACTATAAACTAATCACACCACGGTTGCACGACTTTAATGAGAACATCTCTAAACAATAACTCTTTCACTCTTTAACATCTACAATTGGTATCATTTGCGTTTTAGTTTGCATAATCGCGAGCAGAAACACAACAACGCTTTGAGAGCAAAACGGTGAGTAGATTAGTTTACCTGTTCAACCTTGACAACCCCTGTAGTCCCATTTAGTTGGTTGGTGTTTTAATGCCTTTATTATTTACATGGCAAGTAACAAGCTGAAATACTATAAAACAGCTATTTAAAAACCTTTATAAGTTTGTAAAGTTTCCTTTTGCTAAAAACTCTAAAATGTATTCAGGGTTGACTTGTTAATTTCTTCAAAAAGAGTATGTAAATATAATTTCCTAATATAACTTAAACCAGCACAAAGAGATATTGGACTGGACTTGGAATGAAGAGTGTAAGAGTAAATCTTAAAACATAACCAAAATATATTGAGTTTGTGTGAACCACAGACCTTATATCAGATATTTAACCAAAACAAAAACATTTACTTTGGGACAATGTAATTGGAAGTGTAAAAATGCTAACTCATGTCTGTTTTTTGGGACTCATTCCTGCAGCGCTCTGTGTTGGAAACCACTTTTTACATATTTTCGCACAGGAATAAAACACATCTTTCCAGTACATTTAAAAATATGCTGTTGTTCTCTTCATTTTTCCAGTTTGTAACTTTTACATAATAAGTCAGAGTTAGTGTGGTATGGTAAATAAAAAAAATAAATAAATATATATATATATATACACTTATGCTAACCAGACCGTCTGTGGTAAATCATTCATTTTAGGAGGGATTTTGCGATCCTGAAAGCCCCACACCTGCAGCAGCTCCGCAGTGATAAGCTCGCCAGTTCAACCGCTCTCAAGCTCTCCATCAGAGGACGGACAGAGTCAGCTGCCAGCTTCTTCAGATATCAGGTCAACAGACCTGAAGTCGGTGAACAACACAGCTGTGCTCTCAGCTGTTCTCCAAAACCTCCCTGGATAACAAACCTTCAACGACTGCTGAGTGCCGAGATGTGATTAGTCTTGACAAACACTTCACATTCCCAGGTCTCAGTATAGAGCAAATAAGGAGGCGGGGTTATCTTTTTACAGCATCTATTACTTAGTCTATTAATGGACCGCAAATTTAGATACAAACAGGTTAAGATAACAAGGAGTTAAAGCAATGAGGACATTGAGGATTAAGTTAGAAAAGAAGGTTGTTTATTAAACTGATACTATTCAACTATACAGACTATTCAAACATCATTTTACAATAACAGTAACACCCATACGGAAATGTAATATATGACATACTTCCCTACATCAAGTGTCATATCATCATGTATGTTAGCTATATAAAGCCTTAAATAATTTTCACATATGTATTGTCTGGAGAGATGTACCTATACGTTTATAACACGAATGCAAAAGGTTTATCTTCAACTCCAAAACTTAAAGCTCATTTCATAAAAAAATGATGTGGGCAGTATTTCAAACAGTACTAATTTGCTTGTGTATTCAGAATCTCCAGCAGAAAACCAATGACCAAAAATGTTTTCTATGTTGCCTGTCAATTTCAATAGCAACTGAAAACCAAGGTGTACCGAGCCATGCATTTATATAACAACAATCAGGTTTACCCTTTTCCTTGACACCTTAATCTAAGTTTGTAAGAAGCAGAGGGTTTTGTTCCTCTTGTCTAATACAACCGAGTACAGAAATCACTGCCGTCAACATCAATTTCCCTCCCATGATGGTTTAAAAGTGAACAGCATGGACAGTATCGAATTGGAGCATTGATTGTGGTCTCATGCAGTACTGTATATTTATTTCTCACCGTCTAATGCCTTAGTCATTGAATACAGAAGGAAAGAAGGTGAAGGCTTGCAATCATCGCCCGATAAATGCCACCATCTGACACCGGTGAAATATGGGCGTCATTACGAGTGCACAGTCAAACGTGATTGGGCAGTGAATGTTTACGGCCACCCGAAATGACCTTCGTACCCTATTATCTCTCGGCCCTTACTGACAGCCTTGTAGGACATGGAGTCGCTGATGAGAATTGCCACTCAACGGGTCAGAAAAGCTATCAATCTTGCGGATGCCAGCCACAGGTAACAGGCACGCAGAAAGCGGCGCACGAGAAACATGAGTCACTCTGCCTCGACAAGCCAGCCTGGTGCCACCCGCTGTTTCACGCTGAGCTGAGCTGTCTCAATTGGCACTGCTTCTGCCCCATGTGCCTCGGTGAACACAGCCAGTCAGGCATGTGGAATAATGAACAACAAGCCTGTCACTGTTTCGGGACCTTAAATTAACATTAGCGGAAAGGGCTTTCTCTCTCTTACACACACACACGGTAGATTATCCCACCAACTCCAAAATGATGACTCAAGATATGGCTGATGTTACACCTAATTTACATGACTTGAACGAAATGATGGAACCCCCACTCCTTATATAAATAACAGCGTGGTACAGTGCAGTCCGTGGTCTTGCGGGTTTACATCGTGACTCTTGGATTGTGGTGATGTGCAGTAAAACTGTCTAGGCTGAAGTTATTTTCAGGCATTGACAGCAAGAGTTTTTGGCCTGTAAAATTTGCCACACTGTAAGAAAACAGTCCATAGGAAAACCGAAATCACCAGTACATTTTCCTTTGAATTTACAGCCATTTCCTTCAACCTTAAAACACAATGCTTTGAATGTATTGGTTGGTTGTATGATATTCTACATCTTAATTTACATATTATGGATATGCATAAATTCGAAACTGAAAACATTTACAGACATGTCCTTCAACGCTAAAACACAACACAATGCAATGAGTGGTTCAAAATACGGATAAAACACTTTCAATGTTGAATTTCAAATACAGAAAATACCTTCATATTAACAGAACCAGGGGTGCAAACTCGTCAGGGGTGAAAAAGGTGAGAAACTAAACTACTCCCCCACACCACCCAAAAAAACAAACCTCTTCATCACACAATATTTTATCTGGTAAACAGAACTACAAACAACTTTTATAATGTGCCATAAGGCATTGAAGCCGTTGCATATTTGATTTATTTGCAGCAAAGGCTGCGTCTGGCATGGCCTGGTTTCTTTTTTATTTATTTTATTTTATGTAAACTGTCACGATTGAAACACATTCTTTTCCCTTCACATCACACTTTGATTCTAACTTCAACCAGGACCAGCTCCATTTGCACCTAACTCCAGCCTATAGTTGAGCCACCGTAAGGGCACCTTCCTCCTCAAACTCTCTCATTTCCTGAATCTGAAATAACAGTGAAGTGGGCGAGTGGTGAGGTGTGGCTACCTGAACTAGTCAAATGCCAACGTAGGTAAAGGCAAGTTTAATTCCCAGCACATTTCACACACAATGGCAAATCAAACTGCTTCATAGGGAGAAAATGTTACACACTGGAAAAAAAATGATTTTCTTGTTTCCAGTCCAAATATCTAATAATTATTAAATCTAATATTTAATATTTAAGTCAAAAGTCCAAATAATCTTGTTTTTCTTTTGAAATAAGATCATTTTGTTTACCCCATTGGCAGATTATTTAGCTTGTTTTAAGGAAAAACTCACTTAATTTTGACTTTTTTTTCTGAAAACAAAATAATTTTACTGCTCCTTGATTTAAGAATTTTTAGATATTTGGACTAGACACAAGACAATCAACAAAGATTGTTGTTAAGATGTTTCGTGAACTTAGTCAGGGAAAATAAACCACTGTAAATCTTCATTTCAGCTCTCAAGTTTGTGAAGCAGCTGACGGGCTAAACGCGAGGTGCTTCTCCATCTGTTACAAGGCTGTTACAAGACTGACACTTAGCACTTAGCTATGGCTTAGCAGCTAGTGCTGCCTCCACTTAAGCTGAAAGATACTAATATTACTGTACATTAAATGCTATGCTTTACTTGTAGGTCACACAGCTCTCAAATCGACTTGATGTCAGAGTAATAGCTTACTGATATGTGAGACAAATATTAAGATCGAGACTGAGGAGCATTTTTGCAAAGGGTAGCGAACTAATGTAGCCATAACGTAACTTACAATCTTCATAGCTATCGCAACAGCAGCCTCACACACACAAAAAAAACAGCAGCCTCATGCGGTAATCACCATTTAAACTGGAAGACCATAATTTACAGCAGATACAAACAAATGCATTCCGTCCTGCTCTACGGCAAACTTAATTTAGCTAGCTTCAAACAGACTAAATCTATATGACTGTCAGTCGCCTGCAGCCTCGTATACATTACTGTCCTGATTAAGCTGTTACTCATCGCAGATGTTTACATACAGTCGAAAAGACAAAATAATAACTGAATTCACACAAATTAGCCAGTTCAAACTTTACACACCCTTGAATCTTACTACTCTGTGTTGTTACCTGAAAATCAATTACTGTTTTATGTTTTGTGATGATAGTTAATTTTGAGAAGTCAGTTGTTTTGCATGTTTACATCGTGACTGTTGTGAAAGTGTCTTGGCTGAAGTTATTTTAGGTGTTGAAGGTGCTGAAAACAGGTGTTATTGTCCTGTATATGAACATAATTGAAGGAGAACTAGAGTTTTAGTTGCACTAAAGAAAATGCAATAACATGCTCTTTCTATGATCACTCTTATTTTGATAATATTATGAATATCTTGCACATTCCGCAAGGGGTGTGTAAACTTATGAGAAAAACTGTATTCTGGCCTCTAGATGTACCTTGAGTCTCTCCTTGTATAAAGTAATTCTGTGGGATTTTATTTATTATTTGAGACACAAATGAATTAATTAGTTACATTTATAAAGCGCTTTTCTGGGCCTCATCTCATTATCTCCTCATCCACCACCAATGTGCAGCATCCACCTGGATGATGTAAATGTACATTTAAACACCTATCCTAAACAAAACACATGCCTAACCTCAGGTCAATTATAGAGGTAGTTTCAGCCCAATTGTTATCCTTCACAGAAGTACAGTATGAGTAATAATGGCCAAATGTTTTTGGGGATTAACTATCCCTTATTAGAGCATTGTGTACCTCATTCTTGATCTAAAGTAGTTCTCTCTTTTGAAGGATAAATGATTTAAATGTAAAAGCTGGTAATAATGAAAGCGGAATTATTAAATGAATGATGTATTGTTTGCTAAGATCAGTTGCTGTTTTAAGGCTGCAGTTATGAAGGGCTGTATTATGGTACTATAACAAGCATTTACAGGACATTAAACATCAGATTTGATGGATTCTCAATGAGTCACAACCTTTTTTTAATCAGTGTTATTTATTGTTATATTTGCACTCTGTACTCTGCAAATGTGCCATGAAGCCTTGTAAAGCATCTCAAGGATCCTCTCTGGGCTTTATAGCTCATGCAATTTCAGCACGCTTGGAAAGACCTTCTCGTGGAGACAGTATACATTTAGAGCAGCGTACATCATATAGAGAAACTAAAAAAACTAGCAGTTTTACTCAGATCTGTATGCAGGGTTGAAGAAACACTTTTTTTAACTAATGTTAATATACCATATGTGCAGCATGTATTACCACAGAGAAGTGCATTTACAGTTTAAACACTAAAAATAATAATAACAATAATAAATTAACTTTTAAAGTACATTTACTTTGATTTACTTTAAATCAATTTTCACTACTAAATTGCTAAGTTTCACAAATAATTACAAAAACATGGCAAGTAACAAAAAAAAAAAAAAAAAACATTTGAAGTAGAAAGATTGAAATGGTATTTTCTTGTTAAATGTACTCCAATAATCTTTGAAAAAGCTTTGAAAAATTAGATAATTGAATTAATTATATATGAGTTGGTTGTGCA
Organism: Gymnocypris eckloni scoliostomus; assembly: GCA_027564155.1. Taxonomy (NCBI): domain Eukaryota; kingdom Metazoa; phylum Chordata; class Actinopteri; order Cypriniformes; family Cyprinidae; genus Gymnocypris; species Gymnocypris eckloni. Next base: position 26,618,615 of record CM050420.1, on the reverse strand, counting down.
AAACAGATTCAAAATTAAAATCTTTAAAAATATTATTTTCTCAATGGGAGTAAAAGTTGTATATTTATGCAAATCTTCATTTGCATCTTATGATTATGCTTAACCTATATTGAAACCGGGTATAACTTGAACAGTTAAAAAACAAAATTGTGAAAATTTTAGTTAAATTATCTTTGTTCATTTCATTTCACAGGGAGTAAATGCAAAATATATATTTTACAGTTTATTTATTTAATATAACATATAAACAGATAATATAATAATAATAATATACAAAATATATGAATAGTAATATATATATAGTATGTATCTATCTATATCTATCTATCTATATATCTGTGTAGTTGACGTATCAATGTGTCCTATGGTGTGACAGCAAAAATGTGAAAACAAAAATTATTAATAACCTCTAACATTGAAGTTAAACCTCTCTCATGCTATTTGTACCTCTAAGAATGAAGATACATTTTTTCTCATGTCATTTGTATGTTGTTTTGTTTTATACATTTTTGCAGTCCAATGTTTATTTGTCAACTACCCATATACTGTACATATACATTAATATACAGCGGGTAAAATAAGCATTGAACACGTCACCATTTTTCTCAGTAAAAAACTTCTAAAGGTATATAAATGCTGTTGACATGAAATTTTCACCAGATGATTGGTAACAACCCAAGTAATCCATACGTACAAAGAAAACAATACAAATAAGTTCAGAAATTAAGTTTTGTGTAATAAAATGGAATGATCCAGGGAAAACATATTGAACATGTATTTACTTCTTTGTACAAAAGCCTTTGTTGGTAATGACAGCTTCAAAATGCCTCCCGTATGGAGAAACTAGTCGTATGCATTGCTCAGGTGTGATTTTGGCCCATTCTTCCACACAAATAGTCTTTAAATGTTGAAGGTTCCATGGGCCTCTTCTATGAACTCTGATCTTTAGTTCTTTCCATAGATTTTCTATTGGATTCAAGTCAGGTGATTGGCTGGGCCACTCTAACTGCTTAACTTTCTTTGAAACCATCTGAGAGTTTCTTTGGATGTATGTTGGATGTATGTTTGGGATCACTGTCTCGCTAAAATGGCCATCCTCATTTCATCTTCATCATCCTGGTAGATGGCAGCAGATTTTATCAAGAATATCTCAGTAACTTTTTCCATTCATCCTTCCTTCAACTACACAACGATGTTTTGGGGTAATATGCAGTGGCATTTGACCTCCAAACATGGTGTGTATTATGGCATAAAGAGTCAAATTCTTGTCTCATCTAACCAGACTAGTATTATTCTCCCAGTATTTCACAGGCTTGTCTAAATGTTGTGCAGCAAACTGTAAATGAGCTTCAACATGCTTTTTCTTCAGCAAAACAGCCTTGTGTGGTAAGCGTGCATACAGGCCACGGCGATGGAGTGCATTGCTTATTGTTTTCTTTGAAACAGTTGTACATGCTAATTCCAGGTCTTTCTGAAGCTCTCCACAAGTGGTCCTTGGCTTTTGGACAACTCTTCTGATAATTATTTTCACTCCTCTGTCAGAAATTTGTGAGGAGCACCTGGTTGTGGCCGGTTTATGGTGAAATTATGTTCTTTTACTTCTGGCCCCAACAGTGCTCACTGGAACATTCTGACATATAGAAATCCTTAACCAATGCCATCAGTATGTTTTACAACAATAAGGTTTTGACGGTCTTGAGAAAGCTTTTTGCTTCTACCAATCATGAAATGTTTATTGTGTGACACATTGGTAATGAAACACCTTTTTATAGGCCATCAGTTGGGACTGAACCAGCTAATATTCATTTCTACTGACAAGGGCATGATTGCTTTCTAATTACTGATAGATTTCAGCTGGTGTCTTGGCTTTCCATGCCTTTTTGCACCTCCCTTTCTTTGTGTTCAAAACTTTTTCCTTGTGTCATTCCACTTTATTACACAGAACACACACACACACACACACACACACAGGTGCATCTCAAAAAATGTGAATATCGAGAATTTTTTTTTTTCTGTAACATATTTCCAAAACTAAACTTTCATATATTATAGATTAAACACATGTCAAATATTTCAAAATGTTTTTTGTTTGTTTGTTTCAATTTAGATGATTAGAGCTTACAGCTCATGAAAGTAAAAATCTAGTATCTGAAAATAATTTACATTTGAGTTTCATTAAATGACCAACCCTACAGTATAAATTCTGGGTATCTCTTGTTCTTTGAAACCACAATAATGGGGAAGACAGCTGACTTGGCAATGGTCCAGAAGACTATCATTGACATCAGTAATCTAATTATTTACCTTATTGTGAATAAGACAATATTATGATTAAGGTGTTTACACAAGTTGCTTTTAGAATAATCTTTTCATGTTCCCGTTTTACATGTTATAGTACATAGATTGATTAATGGCATGCATCATTACGTCACCACGTGACGCCATCCGACATCCCCTCCAGAATTTCACATACAAACATACAGTTTGTTTTCGTGATGATGCCATGTACAGTTTTGGGTGTTTCATTTTTTATTTCATGAAAGCTTCAAGCGCAGGTAATTGTTTGTAAGTGCATACAGACGATGACAATGTTAAAGCTCTTTTATTGCCGTCAAACGGTTGACCACTGCCGTGTGTGTATCCTGTTGCAAAATGAGTCAAAAAGTCCAACACGATGGTAATAGTGTGATTAAAATGTGTACTTACATGTACTGCACTTCAATAATGCAACTAAAATTAGAATACTCCACGTCTTAATTCGATTTGTGTTTACTTCAATAATGACTTTAGCCAGATTAAGGCTATCAAAAATCTCTGTTTACATGGTAGATTCTTAATCAGAGTATTGTCTTAATCGTATTAAAATTGGAGTATTGATGTCCATTTAAACGTAGTCATTGACACCCCCACAAAGTGGGTAAGTCACAGAAGAGTCATTACTGAAAGGGGTGGCTGTTGATGGAGTGCTGTATCAAAGCATATTAAATGCAAAGTTGACAGGAAGGAAGAAATTGGGTAGAAAAAGTGCACAAGCAACAGAGATGACCGCAAGCTTGAGAATACTGTCAAGCAAAGCCGATTCAAACACTTGGGAGAGCTTCACAAGGAGTGGAATGAAGATGGAGTCAGTGCATCAAGAGTCACCACACTCATGCGTCTTCAGGAAAATGGCCACCAAGCCACTTCTGAAACAGAAACAACGTCAGAAGCATCTTACCTGGGCTAAGGAGAAAAGAACTGGACTGTTGCTCAATGGTCCAAAGTCCTTTCAGCTTTATGGAGATGCTGATTATCTTTGCAGCAGGACTTTAGCACCTGCCCACACTGCCAAAACCACATCCAAGTGGTTTGCTGACCATGATATTACTGTGCTTGATTGGCCAGACAACATGCCTGACATGAACCCCATCTGGAATCCACGGGATATTTTCAAGAGAAAGATGAGCAACAGTCGATCCAACAATCCAGACGAGCTGAAGATTCAATAGTGCCTCAGCAGTGCCACAGGCTGATCGCTTCCATGCAACACCTCCCTGATGCTGGAGTTTGTGTTAAAGGAGCCCTGACCAAGCATTGAGTGAATAAATGAACATACTTTAAAGAACTTGCACTTTTCTGTTGTGCAAATCATTTTTTATCTCAGGTAATATTCTAATATTTTGAGATACTGGATTTTTTACCTTCATGAGCTGTAAGCTCTAATCATCAAAATTAAAACAAAACAGCTTTTGAAATGTTTTGAAATTAATTTAGAATATATGAAAATTTCACTTTTTAAAATAAGTTGCAAAAATGAACCTTTTCACGATATTCAATTTTTTTAGATGCACCTGTATATGGGTGTGTGTATGTATGTATGTATTCATCTCGAACGAAAACAATTTCGTTCAGAATCAGCTACTTAGGTCGGCTGACTCGATTTCCTTCTCATTCATTCCCGTAGCGTACAGTGCATTACTCTGTTGAAGCCCAGCGTCCATTGACTTCAATGGGGCTGCTTTAAACCGTTTTTTTCAGTGCTTAGAAACAAGACGGTCATTGGATAATGCTGCGATTATGTCCTGCCCACGGACGCTCAGCATCTCTGGGATGAATGGAGGAGTGGGCTGGCCCGGACTCCGAGCATCTGCGTGATGATTGGAGGGTCTGTCATCTCTTTTTAATCCACTTTTATATCCTAAAACGCTCGTTTTTTGGGGTCGACAGCTTATAAAAACGTATTTATTGGTATTTTTTAGCTTGTTTGCTATACACATTGTCACATATCAGCTTTTAGACAATTTTTTTTTATTTTTTTTTATAAATAAATGACAAGGAGGCGGCAGCTTCTCGCAATGCAAAGAGACGGTTGGTGTGGGCGTGGGCGTGGTCTTCAGATTATGACACGTATCACTCTGTGTCTCCATTTCCAACTCAGTCCCATCACGGATTTTGCATGTGTAGTCGAAAGACAAACTGCTGCAACCTTCATCGTATATTTCACACAATTTCACACCACATTCATTGTTTCAGTTTAACATAATTCCCACATTTCCTCCGTTGAGTTAAATATATATATATATATTAGATCGTTTGTTCATTAATTCATATAGTCTGAACTAGCCAGCTAGCAAACTGCACAGCAGGTGTAGAAAGGAGCTTCTCCTGTTTAAAAGCGGCTCAAGTCCTACACCCGTAACACAATGGGCCAAGGCCGTTTAAGCAGCCTAGCTCTGCTGGCCATTGAGAGGACACTGGTCAAGTCACTGGAAAAGACGCCTAGTTGGTACGACAGGGTTACAGAGCATTTTCTTGAAAAGGAACGTAGGGCAGAATTTACATATAAATAAATGGACAATTTTTATGATTTAGGCCGAAAATGAGCTTCCCCTCTTTAAAAGATCAGCAGCCGCCACTGATATATATATATATATATATATATATATATATATATATATATATATATACATACATATAATGCATACTATGTATATTTATGTAATATACTTAATAGCTGCCTGAATATTCCATTTAAGGTGAGTCTATTTTTCTACGTTTTGCACATGGATTACTGACATAATTCCTGTGGGTGGAATTTTCTGGCTTGAGCTGAAATTTGCCGTTCCCACTGACAGCATGCCACAGACGCAATACATTGATGTCAGATCCTGAAATCAAAGAGGAGACTGTTGTGAGATTGCATTTTAAATCAGAACGTGTGCGTTTAAAACTAGTGTACTTCTGATTATGCAGTCTCATAGTGAGTTGTTACAATAAATTAATAACAATAGATGTGCATTTACGTTCTGGGTAAAAAGCACTCAAATGGTCCTGGCTCCCTGTTGGTCAGAGACCCGAGCTCCACGTTTTTCATTTCCACCATGACATTGAAATAAATTATGTATGCTATTCAAATCAATCACAAACACACTTAACAAGTAAAACCTTCCTATTGGAATATTCCACGTTTGTGTCTGTAAAGATGTTTGATGCAGGCTGAGTCTTGTAATGGGGTTATACATCATGTTTGGCAATGCATTCAAATAGCATAATATATCACAACGAATCACGCTACTGTATTATTTACAAACATATGATTTAAAAGCCTAATTTCCACCAAGAAAATAAATTATGACTGACAGCTCTGTTTGTGCTACATAATTGTCTACAGAGTCAAACAAACAGAAACTTGAAGGAAATTTGCACAACCTTCTTTATGGAATAATTGTCCCAAACCAAATTATTTTCCTGATTCATATTACTTTAAGGATTCCAAAACGTCCATCCTGTACATGGATTTTGTACCCGAGCTTTACCTGGAGGAAAGGAAACTTTAAAAGAACTGACTTATCAAAAGCAGGCTGCTGAGCAGAACTTCAGCCAGAGGGGAAAGCTCACGGTCAAGCTCCATAATCGGAATATTATTCAAGCCACAATGATGATCTCAGTCGTGAAAAATTAGGTGTCAAGAGGCGAATGTATGAGCTCTAAATCAAAAAGAGGGCTTTTCAATATACAGTTTATGAACCAATGCATACATATAGTCAAGCATTGTTCATATCTGTGAACTTTACTCACTTTATTAATTATAAAGTCTATGCTAGACTTTTGGTACACAACTTACTGAAATGCACTTTTAGAGTGTTGTGGGCTGTTGCCAGGGTGTTGCTATGTCTTTGCTAAGGCTTTTCAAACTAAGGACTTAAGAATATTGCACTGCCATTTTTAGGTCATTGTGAGTGGTTGCCAGGGTTGCTATTCAATTTTTAGAATTAAGGATTTTAAAATGTTGTTCTGCAGTTTTAGGGTGTTGTGGGCTGTTGCCAGGGTGTTGCTATGTGTTTGTAAATGTTTTTAAAACTATGGATTTTAGAATGTTGTTCTGCAGTTTTAGTTGTATTGTGGACAGTTACTAGGGCCTTGTGGATGGTTGCCAGGGTGTTGCTCTGCAGTTTCTAGAATGAAGGATTTTAGAATGTTGTTATGCAGTTTTAAGGTGTTGTGGGCTGTTGCAGGGTGTTACTGTGTTGCTAAGGATTTTGAATGCTGCTATGCAGTTTCTAGGGAGTTGTGGGTGGTTGCCAAGGTGTTGGTATGGTTTTTAGAATTAAGGAATGTAGAATGTTGATATGAAGTTATCAGGGTTTTGTGGGTGGTTTCTAGAGTGTGGCTATGCAAACGCTACGGTGTAAGGTGGGGATCAGAGTAAAAATATTATAAAAAAATACATAAATAAACACAGAATGTTGTTCTAGCTGCAAATCTACAGGCTTTTTTCAGATATTTTATCAATTACAAGTATATGGAATGAAGGCCATTCTGTATACAGCCTGTGTGTAAAGATTACAAAAAAAGAGCTGCCAATATTTTGCTCACATGACCAATGCTATTTTCATCCAGCGATTCATCTTCTTCTAAAGGCTTTAAGCTCAGCTAATCAGTGAATCACTCTATATCGGTTCATAATTTCTCATTAAACACCCCAGTGTGTTGGATGGCATCATCCTTCAGTGAAATTCATTTAGAATATGATCTACAGCTTACAACACAAGGGAACGAGGCTTTTCTAGGAAATGAAATAAGTGCTTGGCCACCCACAGCACACAAGCACAGCGCTGCTAAGTTTTTTGCACAGGTAAGCACCACTCACATATTCTGCAAGAAAAAATAGTCAAAGATACTGTCTTGGGCAGTGCATTTAATATCTGCATTGTGTAAAATCATCTGCTTGAACCTTTCCCTCATTAAAATGCTGAAATCATAAGAACTGTTTGTCTAAGTTATCCAAAATAGTCCATTATAGCTGTAAAAAAAAAATCAGAATACACTAATAGACAGTTCAGACTCAATTGTCCAGACAAAAATGCTTCATGTACTCTGGATTGCAGTTGTAATTTCCCCAAAAAAATGTAATTACACCATAATTCAAAGGTTTGAGGTCAGTAAGATGATGTCTTTCTGTGTGTGTGTGTGTGTGTGTGTGTGGTTTTGGGGTGTTGTGGGTGGTTGCCAGGGTGTTGCTATGTGGTTAAAACAAATGAATAGTTTTCTTCCAGAAATTAATTAATTAATTATGAACAAAGATATGAAGCAGCAGCAACTGTTTTTAACATTGATAGTTTTTAGATGATTGCTAGGGTGTTGCTATAGGGCTGGAAGGGTTTTAGAATTAAGGATTGCTAAAATTCAGCATTGGATCACTGGATTTAATATATTTGGATTTAATATATATTCAAATAGAAAACTGTTTTTTGAAACTGCAATTATAATTCACAATATTATACTGTACTGTATTTTGGATGATGATCAAAAAAGTGTAGCCTCTGTGAGCATAATAATCTTTAAAAAAAAGGCAAGAAATATAATAAAATAAAATACCCCGTACTGGAGCCATCCGTTGTGACTACGACATGCCGAGACACTTGTTCTAATGGCACTTCACGACCCGTAGAAAGACAAGGTCCGTCCAGTGCATGACATCAGTGTAACATTTACATATATATATTACATTTGAGAAAATAAACAGGTCAATTTAGCTCAAAGGAATCATTAATGATTTTATAGAATTTGAACAGATTCACTGTTAAAGGCGTTTCACTGAACAAGCCGTATAACAAACTCTGCACTGGATATTAAAATCCCAAAATATAGTGAAAACACTATTAAATAGCACAGTAACAAAATCGACAGATTAAGACATTAACTTATGAGCACAAAACACAAGATATTTCTCTTTTCAATATAAACAAGACTTTATTTATATAACTCTAAGACATGTAAACTAATCTACACAAGCATTCACAAGAACTGCAGAAAGAGAGAAAGTGAGGAAAGGATTAGTTTAAGAGAATGAGAATGTGATATCATGTTTAATCAGCAATATGTGCAATTTTTAAAGACCTGAACAACCATCAATCACTTATTTAACACATTGACTTTTCAATAAGGCTAAAATCTATATTAAAATTACACCAGCTCAGCAAGAATCAGCTTTGTCTTGTCCTGTCTTTGTCTTTTTGGGCATATTTTGTTAATAGTGATCCAATTGGCTTGAGTTCTGGATTGCATCCAGTTGCTATGTTTCGGACTATGGTTGGTAAATTTAACTATTGTTCACACGAAACTCAATGGAAAGAAAATAAACTAAAGTAAAAGAATAAAACAAGGATAAAGAGATAGGTGGTTTCTTCTCATCATGGTAGCAGCTGGCTGGTGAACACAAGATATGAAGCTGGAGCAGCAACTGTTTTTGTAGATGGCATTGAAGAGCGCATTTATTTGAGAGAGTTTCAAGAGAGGCGTTCAAGAGAGAGTCCTAGTATTTAAATGGCTTTCTGAAGGATCTCCCAATGGTGGTCTTGACCAATTAGATCCTATGCTGGGCTCTGGCTGCTGCTTTGTTGCTCCACCCAATCAATAAATCAACATGTCATGGAATTTTACATATTCAAATAGAAAACAGTTTTTGGATGTGATTTCTATAACCAGAATATGATACATTTGACAGAAAATCACTTTGAATAAATGTTTAAAGCTAGAATTATCAAACTCATACATACCAAACATGACATTAACCCTTAAGGCTTAAGCTAGTCAATACTAATTAAAAGACAAACACAATGATTAAAACAAGGATAGTCAATTATTTGTGGGTCACATACATAATATGCAGTTATGCATAGAAATTATTAGTTTCATTAACAATGAGAATGAAAGTCTTTTAAGATGATTTTACAGTTTTGTGACCGAGTAGGTGTGTAGGTAGTTGTTTTAATGTTGCAGAATGTATTCAGACGGCTGGAGCTGGAGGCATCTGATTTATGACTTCCTGCTGTTGTCTTGTGGAATTCTGCCTTGTTTAAAGGCACTTCACGACCATGCTTTGAAAGAATCTTGATTTGTCTGATTCGGTCCTTGATATACTACAGCAGTAATGCGTTGGCATGAGGGTCACGCAAACTATGCTGCAGCGCCATGACTCGAGAGTGTAACCTGTGCAGATGTGGTTCCATATGAAGCAATCTGCTAAAGTGCCCTTGCGGCCTGTGTGATATGAACGATATTATATGCAGAGTATGCAGTTTGCGTAGGGCACCAAGTCCCGGTAGGTACCATCCCAGTTGCTCAAAAATAAAATACCGTGACGTGCCATTCCCACGCCCGGCGCTCACACCTCATGTTTGTTGCTGAATGCAGATGATCATAATTGATGGACAACTATGCCCCTGAAAAGGAAAAGATGAAAACAAAGCCCGCACGTCACTTTCAGGTAGGCTACATTCATAATCAAAGAAATATTAAGGCAATATATATTTTTTGTGGTTATAAAAACAGACCTAATAGCCAACAACAGCCTTTAAAATGACTTAAATGCATTGTATATAAAATACAGACATTTTTACATAATACAAAGCGACTTAGACCTTTAGTCAGTATGAAATAAATGCGCTAACGCAATGTAATGAGCCACAGGAACATAATGAGGCAACCCAGCTGAAAAAAACATAATAGAACCATCACAGATGAATCACAAATAAATACAAAATGCCATTACAAACCATCAACTTTTTTCCATTAAAATATGGGTTTCTATAGTGTGTTTTGGGACATATTCGATTAGGATTTATTGGTTTTAACAAGCCACCAATAGAAGGTGACCAATTACCAGTAGAGACCAACAGAGTCATTACAGTTTCCAGTAAAAACAATACAAGTGGTAGAGCATTGAGTTAGCAGCACAAAAGGTTGTGGGTTCAATTCCCAGGGAACACACATCCTGATAAAAAAAATGTATAGCCTGAAGCCATTACAAATTTTGTGATAGTATCTATTTTTTTTTTTCAACATTACATGTTATAAATGCCTGTAAAGAGCGCCATAGGCCTGATAATTGCTGTTTTACACATACAGGATGATCATATCCTTGTTTAATAGGCTATTGAACAAACTTTTAATTCAAATATCCACATAATCTTACATTTTTGGCTACCTTTTTGAAATAGATGACACAGCACCTATAACTTCTTCAACAAAAAACATGTGGACATCACAACCCTTACAAACATTAACCATGGTTTTCATAGTAAAACTGATTAATTTTATTTTGTGTGATTTTGAATGCTTGAGACCATAAAATAAATCAGACAACTGTATAGAGCTACAGTTGTGATTTGTAAATAATACAATTAATTAATTAATTTAATATTATATTTATTAAAGTTCTATTATATATTTTGACCCCTTTGGTAGGTGTATTTTTATTTTTTTTTTACTTTCATAATATTTGAGGGAGGGGGCACAACAAGGGGGGAAGTTGTGGCCTAATGGTAGAGAGTTGGACTCGTAATCCACGGGTTGTGAATTGTTGGTGGGGGGTGTGAATGTACAGCAATCTCTCCACCTTCAATACCACGACTGAGGTGCCCTTGAGCAAGGCACCGAACCCCCAACTGCTCCCAGGCGCCGAAGCACTGGCTGCCCACTGCTGCGGGTGTGTGTTCACGGTGTGTGTGTGTGTGTGTGTGTGTTCACTGTGTGTGCACTTTGGATGGGTTAAATGCAGAGCCAGAATTCAGAGTATGGGTCACCGTACTTGGCCATGTCACGTCACATTCACTTTTTTTTGCAATTAAATCCACGATCTGCTTTTGAAGAAATATTGTTGTACCGTGCTACAGCACACATTCTCTCAGCTGCAGTTCTGGCGCTGCCGTATCAATATACTGTACAGCGCCACATACATTCACATCAGTAAGAAGATATTTTGAAGAAGGTGGAAAACCAAACAGTTGCAGGTCCACATTGAATTTGGCAGTAGGGAACACTGTGGACCAGCAACTGTTTGGTTTTCCACCTTCTTCAAAATCGCGTTTTTATTTAGCAGAAGAAAGAAACTTGAGTAAATGAATGTATAAAAATAAAACACTAACCTATTTTAATTATTGGGTGAATTATCCCTTTAATGTTAATAAAACATCAAACACAAAGAGAAAAATCACTCACTACTCCTGACTGAAAAACTTTAATACAGTTTCTTTAATAGGAATCAATCTATATAGTGTTTTATTTGTATATTTGTTCATTCAGTTTCTTGAATGCTCCTGCTAAATACACCTATTGTACCTGAAACTAAAACATGGGTTATTTTATTTCATATTATGTGTATTTGTAATGTGTGTCTTTGCTCTCATTTTTTAATATCAAAGGTAAAATAATGACAACGATTTTAATCTTCACCCACTTTGGCCTAATTATCTACCATACTTTTATATATATATTTTGTTACCTTAAAAGGCTTTGTCTTTATAATAGAGAACTTAGTTTGTCTGTAATGCTTAAACAGCTTGTAAAGTGGAAAAATCAACATGACAAAGAATCATGATAAAATCGTAAATCGTGAACCGTGATACTCCTAGCCGAGGGGGAATTACGCCCCCCGGTCTGTGATTGTGCCCTCGTAATGCCATTTCGCCCCGGCCCCTCCGGAGGCCTGTGCATGCCACAGTGTACATACAGTGTATTGTGTGAGACACCAAGGAAAATTCCTAATACATGGAAAAATAAATACCAACCTTGATACATTATTCAATACCAGAATAGATACATTATTCAAGAACATACACAACCAACACAGCTGTAATTAAGTGAAATTTGCACATATTTCAGTGCTGAATGTTGTCAAGCTGTATTTATTTCACATGCAAAGAAAGTGATTACACTTATTTTTTTTTTTTTTTTTTTTGCTGCTGTGCCTTTAAGCCAGAGTCAGAGAAATGAGTCAGAGAAAGGGTAGAAAATGGTCGTAAATTAAACTACAACTGTTTTGGCACACCAAAAAAAAAAAATTCTAACATTAAAAGTGAAGAAATGCATGACCTGACCCTTCTAAAAGATAATGCCACCTCATTAATCTCCTTGACTCTGGAATGATTGGGAATTTCTGGCACGTTGTGCCACCCATAGAAGACTTAAGAGATGCCACAGGGCACAGCTCCTACTGAGACTCAAAATTAAAACATCGGCCTCCCTCCGCCTGTGGATTTACGAGGAAAATTCAAAGCTCAATAACTGTGCGCAAATGGCCAAACTCTCAAACTATTCTACTTTATGGCATCATTTTAGCAGTGCTTGTGCAGTATAACCACACAACCAGTCCTGCAAACTCAGCTCAGCTTAATTATTAATTCATTACCTGACCTTTCAGAGGTGTAGTTAGCTGCTTTGGGACGGTTCTAGGTTGTTACATGCTACTTCCTTGAAATTATTTTCATAAAGCATACTATGCCATTGAGGTGCAGAGGAAGTACATGGGGGTTCATTCTATCAGTTAACTATATTAACAACAACAACAATAATAATAATAATAATAATGAGAAGCATATATATATATATATATATATATATACAGTGGATATAAAAAGTCTCCACACCCCTGTTAAAATGGCAGGTGTCTGTGATGTAAAAAAAATTGACCAAGATAAATCACTTCAGAACTGTTTCCACCTTTAATGTAAACTATAACATGTACAACTAAATTAAAAACAAACTGACATCTTTTAGGAAAGGTGGAGTAAAACTTTAAAAAGTAAAATAATGTTGTTGCATAAATGTGCACACCCTTAAACTAATACTCTGAAGCACCTTTTGATTTTATTACATCACTCAGTCTTTTTACAAGTCTATCAGCATGGCACATCTTGACTTCGCAATATTTGCCCAGTCTTCTTTGCAAAAACGCTCCAAATCTGTCAGATTGCGAGGGCATCTCCTGTGAACAGCCCTCTTCAGATCACCCCACAGATTTGCAATCGGATTCTGGTCTGGGCTGTGGCTGGGCTATTCCAAAACTTCAATCTTCTTCTGGTGAAGCCATTCTTTTGCTGATTTGGATGTATGCTTTGGGCTGTTGTCGTGCTGAAAGATGAAGTTCCTCTTCAGCTTTCTAGCAGAAGCCTGAAGGTTTTGTGCTAAAATTGACTGGTATAAATGGACTGGTATTTGGAACTGTTCATAATTCCCTCCACCTTGACTAAGGCCCCAGATCCAGCTGAATAAAAATAGCCCAAAAGCATGATGCTGCCACCACCATGCTTCACTGTGGGTGTGGTGTTCCTTTGGTGATGTGCAGTGTTGTTTTTAATGCCAAACATACCTTTTATTATTATGACCAAAAAGTTCAACCTTGGTTTCATCAGAGAATAATAAATTTTCCCACATGCTTTTGGGAGACTTATAATTAGTTTTTGCTAAATTTAGCCAGATTTTGGTGTTTTTATTTCCAACCTACCCCATAGCCCAGATATATGAAGAATTTGGGAGATTGTTGTCACATATACAACACAGCTAGTACTTGCCAGAATTTCCTGCAGCTCCTTTAATGTTGCTGTAGGCCTCTTGGCAGCCTCCCTGACCAGTTTTCTTCTCTTCTTTTCATACATTTCGGAGGGATATCCAGTGCTTGGTAATGTCACTGTTGCACCATATTTCCTCCACTTGATGATGAATGTCTTCACTGTGTTCCATGGTATATCTAATGCCTTGGAAATTATTTTGTACCCTTCTCCTGACTGATACATTTCAACAATGAGATCCCTCTGATGCTTTGGAAGCTCTCTGCGGACCATGGCTTTCGCCGTAAGATTCGACTAAGAAAATGTTAGGAAAAGCCTACTAGAACAGCCAAACTTTATTTGGATTTAACCAGAGGCACTTAAATGATGGCAGGTGTGAACTGACTTCCATTTAAAGGGGTCATATAATGCCCATTTTCCACAAGTTTATATTAGTCTTTAGAGTCTTAATGAAAAGTCTGTAACATAGTTTGGTTAAAATTTCTCATTGGTAGTATAAAAAAACACCTTTTTGCTGTGTCAAAAACAGCTCTTTTCAAAGCAAGCAGTATTGTGTCATTCTCCTTTAAATGTTAATGAGCTCTGCTGACTCCACCCCTCTCTTTCGAGTTGCTCTTTGAGGGACTGTTTACTTTAGCCTCATTCATCGTGAAACTTGCTAATTACCACATTATCAGGAAAGGCAATTTGCAAAGATTCATTTGAAAAGCCTTGTACTCACTTTTTCTGTAATTGAAGTTGGATCACGAATGATTCCCACGAACATAGATGCATTTAGGTAGATCGAGGGCGCATTCCCCTCAAAACCAAATGTAATCCTCTTCAGCCGCTCAGATGACGAGAGTAAATGACTACTGCAATGGTCATTATTACAACAAAGCACCTCGATCGCTTAGGAGTCATTCTGGTCTACATCTGCTGCGGCGGTGAAACAACTGATGACATCTCACTCAGGGTAGGTCTGAGGTAAGACAGCAGTGCAGTCTGTGCTAAAATGCTACTGTCAATCAACAATCGTAGGAGTGGCCTCCATCCGTATGACATCACACGGACAGACGGCTCTATTTGAGAAAGGGGTAACCATTTTAGTAGACAAAAAAAAAGACTGGATAGACATCCAGCCATTGAGTGACAACAGTCTACTATGAATCTCATCACCCCGGTAAGCAGGGAGCGGGCCAGAGCATATTAGTGTCTAACATCACATTTTCAAGTTCACACACCTCTTTAACATTATTTGTAGTGCTTTCAGACTGGCGAAGTCAAACATCATTAGAGCTGACATGGATAACAATCTTACTGAAATTATGTTAAGCATTAGCCAGCACTTTTAAATTTGCCAAGATGTCAGGCACTCTGGCTCCCGGTAAACAATGGACTATGGTGGCTGGTGCCTCTATTTTCACGTTCCATACAATAGAATTGCCAATAACTAGAGCACTTTCATCAGGTTTCTCAGTGGGTGCAGCACTCAGTGGGGAGAAGCTGTTTGATGTTTTGATCGGATCGGAAGAGCAGTGTTTTTACCTGCGATTATGCTGCCTCAGTGTCACCCAATTGCCCTGCTGCACGGGCTCATCCAGAACCGAAAAATGTACAGGACTCGCTAAACTAAGCGCATCCAAAGCCGTATCTACAGCCCTCACATTCTTACTATCCTCAACTAAACTTTGGATCTGTGTCTCTAGTTCTAAAATCTTCTCTGTCAGCCTAACTATTTTCTTGCATGTATCACATGTGAATCCCTCACTGCTGACAGAGATAGATCAACTGTACATAGAAAACTTTATATATATATATATATAATGTTTAAGTTGTAGGGTTGTTGTAGGGCGATAGAAATTACGGTTTGTACAGTATAAAAACCATTATACCTATGGAGAGTCCCCGTTAACCATAAAAGCCAACGTGTGTGTGTGTGTGTGTGTGTGTGTGTGTGGGCATGTTTATGTGGTTTATGAGGACACAAATTTGTATAATGACATGGGTATGACATAGGTATTACAAGGAGAAGGTGATTTATGAGGACATTTTCAGTGTCCCCATAATTTAAAAACGCTTATAAATCATACAGAGTGAGTTTTTTGAGGAAAATAGAAATGCACCGCCTCCTGTGAGGGCTAAGTTTAGGTGTAGGGTAGGTGTAGGGCAATAGCACATACAGCTTGTACAGTATAAAACCATTACGCCTATGGAGAGTCCCGTAAACCATAAAACCAACGTGTGTGTGTGTGTGTGTGTTGTGTGTGTGTGTGTGTGTGTGTGTGTGTGTGTGTGTGTGTGTGTGTGTGTGTGTGTGTGTGTGTGTAAACATTATTATTATTGTTGTTGTTGATATATTCAAATAATTATATGATAATAATAATAATAATAATAATAAATAATTAAATAGAAAACGATATATTATAATATATATTAAATACTCTAAATTATAAAAATGTCTATATACACATACTGTTTTCTGAAATGTTTAGATAACATTCACGTGCATTATATGTATATACTCCCAATTATCATTCATATTACATTAATAGAATCATAATTTATTATTTTATAAATAAATACATAATGCTAAATATACATATTATAAATATAATACTGTAGATGTGAATATATGTGCACACATACACACACACACACACACACACACACACTTTCTAAAAGGTTTAAATAACATTTATATCCATTATATGCAAATACTCCTAATTATTTCTAATAATAAGTGTAAATATGTAAAAGTAATCTATAATGCGGTTGTCTGTGTTTTTTGTTTTAAGCAACAGCACTATAGGCCATTCATTAGTGCCCACAATCTGAAATGAGTGTAACACATGTGTAACACATGGCCTTCTGTGGGTTATTGCTTCACCAAGGCTGACATTAACACTGGAGATTTCCACTGATACACAATATTTTGACAGTGCAAATCACATTACAATCTGTATGATAATGCCACGGTACAGTGCGCTGTCATCTTATGTATAGCTCCATGAAAAAAGCTGTTCGTATTGTCATGAGAGACACATAACACATGTCTGAGAGACCGCAGTACATGATTATGTGGTATTACTTACACTTTCACTTCAGACACACCACATGTGTTAAGCTTCTCTTAAAGGTCAAATGACAGAGTCAAAATGAAACCACCAGACGGACATCTAATCTGGAAATTAATAACCAGAGAAAATCCACAAAGGCATTACTGGTTTGAGTTCAATTCCCATACCTCCAATTTCTGAACTTCTTGAGCCATTATTTGCTTTCAGTGGAGATTTTGAGCGAGCAGGAGAGAGCGAAGCGTCTCATGTGGGCGGGTGGGCGGCAGTAAGCCGAAGAAGAGCCACAAATACAACAGAACTGTGAAAAGACTTGAGATCTACACATGCACTTTCTAAAGAGGTTTGACACATTGCTCCCAATGGTAACCTCAAAAAAGGAAAAACAAGAGAATTACACTCGATTCAATTCATCAGTGTGATGAACTCTATTGCTGAAGGTGAAGAGTACAATTTCTGTACCACTGGCGGCATCAAACGAAATCGAACAACCCTGAAGAGACTTAAGTGGTGTTTGCCCATGCAAAACTGAAAACAAAGATGCCAATGTGTTGCTATGCGGTTGCTAGGGTGTTCTGGGTGGTTGCTAGGTGAAATGCATTTAAAGCCTAGTCTGGTCTCTAGATGTGGCTGTGGGAGTCAGAGGTTTTACACGCTTAAATATTAAATGCAGAAAGGGTTTTAACATTGAAAATATAACACAAATCAGCTTTAAACATGCTTGTTCTCAGAGAGCAGGCTTTCATATTTTATTGACAGTTAGCGTCAGCTACAGGTGTATACGTGTCCTTGAGCATCGCTTCTTCAATATAAGAGGAGCTCCGCTTCAATTCATCAAACTAAATATAAGACGGCAAACAGATAAAGAGGATTCGATAGTCGCTGTCAAACAGTCATTTCAGGGCAGTTTAGAAATCAGAAAAAAAGCATTCCAGCTGCACTTGTGCTGTTGACTGGATGAGCTATTGTTTTGAAGTCATATTTCTGATTATCAACACAATAGCAAGAGCTGCATGCTAGAACAGAATGTATTAATTTGTTCAAGCCACACAAACAAACACGCCAGAGTATTACTGTACCTTTCATCTCAACTCTCATAAAAGACACATCATTGATCAAGTGAGGCTGTCATCCACTCATTTCACAATATCTATGTGATGTTTTCAAAAGGGTTACCTCTTCCCGATAGCGACAAGTAGTACCACAACACAAGGGCATGTTTTAGAAACACTAGAATCGCTGTGAATGCAATACTGAACCCGTGGTTCATTTAAGCACATTGACAGAGACGTTCACAGAAAGTTTAGCAAATACTGCGTTGTTTTGCTCAAAGGATTTTCTATTTCCAATCTCAACAAAGTATAGACCCACACAAGCTATGTGAAGATATTCTATCCCAATGAAGTTAGAGGTTTACTTCCATATTTGTGGTTTAACAAAAAGATAAGAGCTGTCACTGGGGCAGTATCCTTTCAAACGTTACACCTTTGTAACTTGTTTACACATGCATGGTGTATGTTAGCTCCAAAATATTGAAGTACTTTTAGAAAGGGTACTGCTCCAGTGACAGCTTTTGTACCTTTATTTCGAAAAGAGAATCTACAGGTTACATTCAGTTTGCATTTGTGTATTAAATTGTCTGTTTGGTTCTTCAAAGGGCCTTTCAGTGAAAAGTTATTTTAAAAATCATAATAATAATTGATTTGTGTAAAGAACATTTTAATGAATTAATGAATGTTTTTCCATTATAAAGAAGCAACAGTAAGGTCCCATTGATGTTAAAAGATCATCATGGAACTATGAATGCGAATACATTTTTTTTTTAAGAATGCATGGATGTTTGAGATTCTTCATGAAACTACAGATGCCAGTAAAGAAACTTTAGTTTTTTGAGAGTGCATTTTAAAAGTGTTTAAAGGTCATATAATATGGTAGTTTCCAAATTAGCATATGAAAATAAGCATTTTTTTAAAAGCCCATTTAATCATAATATGGGTGAAAATGAATGTTAATGGTGTTTTATTGCCACTAGTTTTCATCTCAATGGCAAAACGCAGTGAATTGAAAATTATTTTCTCATTTTTAAACCAAGGTTGTGGTGTAATATTTAAGCTGTTTACTAACAGTTAGCATGTCTTCTGGCTCATATTATATCCTGTTTCCCTTTTGCAAAACATGAATAAAAAGGCCAAACAATGTAACTGGTACATTGACTTATAATACGAGTTTATTCTAAACCACTAACCTTCAGTATTAAAACTCCAGCTCATTACTCATTCCACATCATCTGTGCTACAGAAATGAATTATATCTCAAATCATGCAGCTTATAATAGAAATGTATGTTATTACTTTTCTTTGCAATCAGATATGTACTTTCACCTGGCGGATAATAAAACAGCTGAAAATGCATTAAAAGGAGGAACACAACATATATCTAGAGACTAGAATATAATAGATACTTGAGGGTGGACAATATATGACCTAGCAACCAACTAGAACATCGTAGCAACCGCATCGCAACTCCAGGCTGAATCCACTCCAGGCAACTTGGCAACCTTAAAACAACACTTAGCATGGTGGACAACAGTGCTTGAACTAACATAAACTTCTTCAAAACTATCTGAATCCACAGGAGACTGGTCATTTAAGTCATAAAAACACCTCATTAAAACTGGAACATGTCTCAACGTAATATTAAAGTTATATCAGCCAGAGAGATGAGTCAAGAGAGCTATGTGAGGAGATGTGGACTGGTCAGTGAGTCAGTACTGAGAGTCGAGGTTTGAGATGGTGAAAGAAAGACTTTGAATAATTATCATTTCAAGGTTGAAGCTGGACTGACAGACTTGCATTTGAGATTAAGAGAAAAAACTGAGAGGGAAAGAACAATGTCTCAGTGCTGGTGGACTCGGACAACGCTCTCCTCTACATTTGAGGAAGTTGTTTGATGTCTTCTTTTTTTAGATGAGTTCCAAAACTTTAAACTTGTGCAAAATAGTTGAATGCCTCAAGACAGACTTCGTTTTATGGTGAGATTAACTCTGAATGTGGACTGGTCAGCCTGAATGGGAAATAGTAATGTTACAACGCTACAATGATAAAACCAAACAACATATTCTATAAAACTCTATAGACTCATCAACAATGCTTCATTTATCATTTAAATCAAATCATAACAAAAACCTTTGGTCACACCTTATTTTAAGGTCCAGTTCTTGCTAAGAAACCATTAACTGTGACTTTTGCCTCAATTAACTCCTAATTTTATGCTTTTTAATAGTTAGTAAGGTAGTTGTTGAGTTTAGGATTAGGGATGTAGAATATGGTCATGCAGAATGTGCTTTATACGTACTAAAAATAAAGATAAAACTTTTTAAAAGTAAAATAATTTTATTTTACTTTTATAATTTAGTTTTTACTTCCAACATATATGTATATATATATATATATATATATATATATATACACAGGTGCATCTCAATAAATTTGAATGTCGTGGAAAAGTTTATTTTAGTAATTCAACTCAAATTGTGCAACTCTTGTATTAAATAAATTCAATGCACAGAGACTGAAGTAGTAACAATCTCAATAAATTAGAATACTTCATAAGACCAATAAAAACAATTTTTTTAGTGAATTGTTGTCCTTCTGAAAAGTATATTCATTTACTGTACATGTACTCTATACTTGGCAGGGGCTCCTTTTGCTTTAATTATTGCCTCAATGCGGCGTGGCATGGAGGTGATCAGTTTGTGGCACTGCTGAGGTGGTGTGAAGCCCAGGTTTCTTTAACAGTGGCCTTCAGCTCATCTGCATTTTTGGTCTCTTGTTTCTCATTTTCCTCTTGACAATTCCTCATAGATTCTCTATGTTCAGGTCTGGTGAGTTTGCTGGCCAGTCAAGCACACAACACATGGTCATTTAACCAACTTTTGGTGCTTTTGGCAGTGTGGGCAGGAGCCAAATCCTGCTGGAAAATGAAATCAGCATCTTTAAAAAGCTGGTCAGCAGAAGGAAGCATGAAGTGCTCCAAAATATCTTGGTAAACGGGTGCAGTGACGTTGCTTTTCAAAGAAACACGATGGACCAACACCAGCAGATGACATTGCACCCCAAATCATCACAGACTGTGGAAACTTAACACTGGACTTCAAGCAACTTGGGCTATGAGCTTCTCCACCCTTCCTCCAGACTCTAGGACCTTGGTTTCCAAATGAAACAGAACTTGCTCTCATCTGAAAAGAGGACTTTGGACCACTGGGCAACAGTCCAGTTCTTCTTCTTCTTAGCCCAGGTAAGACGCCTCTGACTGGCGACAACTGTAGCCAAATTCCTCGACACGCCTGTGTGTGTGGTGCTCTTGATGTCTTGACCCCAGCCTCAGTCCATTCCTTGTGAAGTTCACCCAAATTCTTGAATCGATTTTTCTTGACAATCCTCATAAGGCTGCGGTTCTCTCGGTTGGTTGTGCATCTTTTTCTTCCACACTTTTTCCTTCCACTCATCTTTCTGTTAACATGCTTGGATACAGCACTCTGTGAACAGCTTCTTTGGCAATGAATGTGTGTGGCTTACCCTCCTTGTGAAGGGTGTCAATGATTGTCTTCTGGACAACTGTCAGATCAGCAGTCTTCCCCGTGATTGTGTATGTAGCCTAGTGAACCAAACTGAGACCATTTTGAAGGCTCAGGAAACCTTTGCAGGTGTTTTGAGTTGATTATCTGATTGGCATGTCGCCATATTCTAATTTGTTGAGATGTGAATTGGTGGGTTTTTGTTAAATGTGAACCAAAATCATCACAATTAAAAGAACCAAAGACTTAAACTACTTCAGTCTGTGTGCATTGAATTTATTTAATACACAAGTTTCACAATTTGAGTTGAATTACTGAAATAAATGAACTTTTCACGACATTCTAATTTATTGAGATGCACCTGTATATTTTAGACTATATAACAGTAAAATTAGATGCAATGCATTATTGAACCATTTTTCACATATGCAGTAATAATAAGGTAAATTACAGTTTATCAATTAATAGGTTTTTACTTATGTAATTTTTTTTATAAATAACTAAATAATAATAAATAAAAATAAACATTTAAAGTGTAAATATATGCTCAAATGTGCCAGTACACCAAAGCCTGCAATCAATAATCAGAATTATAGGATATCCACATTAATTTTACTGCACCATACTCTGTATGTTTTCAGTCTAAATGACTAAAAGGCATTTTATAGAAACTGAGAACTCAATTACGTCTCCAGAGCTATGCAAGAGCAACCTCTAAGCAATAAAAACAATTCATTTTGGGTGAATGGTTTGTAAGTCTTCCACTTTGTGCTGATTTTTTTCAAGAGGACGGCGGAACAAATTATTTATTTCCTGTGACAGCACAATATGCTTAAGGTGTCACAATAAACTAAGCAATATGTATTCCCTTTGGGACTGAGCCCAGAGCGCTGTCTGAAGTGAGAAATATGACAGTTCCCTCTCATTTCCATAGTTCAGCATTTCAGAGTTTATTCAATTGAATTGAAATGCAATTGTTATTTATCTACATTTACATGGATTTATTCCACATCAGTGCCGTATATAACATGGCTGTGTGGTCATAATTGGACAAAAGCATTACGAATATTGGCATAAACGTTTCCAGTCTCACGTGGACTGAATAAATCAGCCGCAGGAAATTTGATACACATTTATCACACCATAAGAAACGTATTGTAATTCCAAATAACCTTAAATTGCAGCACAAACAACTTGAATTCAATATGCAATAGGGGTTGATTAGAGTTCACAGATTTACCATGACTTTCTGCCATTTTGGGACAAAAGCTGGCTCATTTCAGAACCACTTGGTGCATTACGCTGTCAGAGAGCTGTCTGGCTGATAAATTGCATATTGTCATTTTCTGACCAGTATTCCCCATTCACTGCAACGTAAGAGATTATCGATTAGGTAAATGTTTTAAGGGTTTCATGATGCAACTGCAAACAAGAACAAAAGCAAATTCGGAACAAGACATCTCTCATTTTGTCCTTTCAGAACAAACCACGGGAGAAAAACTTGCCAAACGCTCACAAGTGCCACATGAGGTCTTCCATCGATCCAAAATACTCATTCCTGAGGTTCTATTTTCTCTCTCTCGCCTCTTGCCTGCCAGGAACTAAAAGCTTTCTCATCTCATGCTCGTTCCAGACTCATGGCCCTCTTCTTCCTTCTTTTCCTGCAGCGGCGGCCCGAGAGCTCTACTGCCTTCTGAACCATTTCTTAATTACTTTCAGATGAGACCTGACAGAGAGCGCTCGCTCTGATTAACTGGACGCAGCGAAAGCTAATTCCTCCAGCAGCATTCATAAAGTCCAAGAGGGGTGTTTTGAAGCATTGCAATGATATCATTCTCCATTTCTGCACTGCTTTCCGCCATCTTGGACAAAGAAAGCTTGCGGTGTGCTCTCAGTGGGTCATTTTATGGCAAATCAGAGTAGTTTAAGTGCTCACAGTGGGTGAAATAAAAATACACCTGCGGTCAATGCTGGAAGAGACTTTCTAAACGTGTATTAGCACTAAGGAAACAACCTCTTTAGCATGTTCTTGCAGTGATTTAAGTCTTTTCATAAAGTCCAACTGAGAAATGTCTTTGAACAATTCACCCTTCGCAAAGAAGACCCCCCTTAGTTACTGTTGCTACATCCGACAAGCCTGAATACATTGCAGAGCGAAGAGGAAACTGACAATGCGCCGACAGACCAGATAGAGCAGGTTACTTTTAGTATGAAACAAAGTCTCAAATTTCAAATGTTGTCATTTTTAAGAAATTCAAGCAATAAGTATCATTTTGGAGCTCTTTAGTGTATCATGACAGATCGCTGTAGTGTCTCAGTGCAAGCGTCCCGTGAACCGATCATCTCTTCCTCTTTAATAGTTAAAGTGTGAAATAAACATGAATGAACATCAGAAGGCATAATGAACACCCAAAATGAAATGTATGGCATCATTTACTTATTTCCCCTTATATCATTCCAAACCTGTATGACTTCTGTGGAACAGTTGAACAACTATTAATGTAAGTGGGCTCCAATGTGGTTTGAACTACAATGTTTTTGTAAAGATCCACAGAAAGTCAGTTTTAGAGTAACATGAGAGTCAACATTTTTCATTTTTGGGTGAACTATCCCTGTAATTAGGTATCATGAATAACAACAAACAATATTTTTTACATCATTTATTCAGCTTGATTATATTCATGTTTTAATGCATTGAACATTAAATTGTTCAAAAAATGAAAAAAATAAATATTACAAATGAGTGTTTTCACAGCTGATTTTTCAAGAAGAGTCTTTAAGCAAATAAAAAAACACAATAATGGTCATTACTTTCATAATTATCGCACATTAGTGCTTTGTGCAAGTACCCAATGTCCTTTTGGACAGGGTTGAAAATGAGGCTGTGATGGATAGAAGTACAGTGAATTCACGAGATTGTACTGTAGTTTAACAACATAGCAATTGTTCATCTGACAAAACATCTTTCTGAAAAAATGAAGTTGAAAGTTGTGAAAATCACATGATCAGAACCTTTATGCAGTGTCTGCCACTGTAAAAACTGTACATATATACATTATAGCCTCATTTTCACCCGCATTCAATTACATTTGGCATCTGACCAGGTGTATTCAACATCCAAAAACTATTTTGTCAAAGTACCATTACCTACCAAGTGAAATGACCGCATTTCTTTTACTCAGACAGACAAAGAACTTTTGCATCACTGAAATGTTGCATTACAATTGACTGACCTCTCCTACTTTACAGTTTGAGGCTTCATTATGGTTGTATAACATCATATTTTTGTGCATTCTGTCAGCCTTAGTAATCTTATGAAGCCATGGTGGAGTTCACAATATTGTTTTTGACGGTAAAAGGTCAATACACATACACACTCCTGTCATATACACACACAAGCACAAAGCACACACAAAACCTTAGAGTATACCATGAAGACGGTTGATAAAGTATGTATAAATGTCATGCCTTTCTCCGAGGATACCTTATACTTGAATCAAAGATTTTTTTATTTTTTTTAAGCACCACAGATTATTAATTCATGTTCACTCTATAGAGACACACTAAACTATGTTTAAGAGGTTTAGTGAACAGGGGAAAACAGTTAAATGTGTTAACACTCCAGTAAATACCAAGGGTGCATGAATAAAGTCCATATGAGTCTGTCGCCACAGGTAATAAGAACTAAATGCTTTATAGAAAAAATTATCAATGTCAGTCATTGTCAAGAAAAAAACGCATAACCATAAAACTTGAATTAACCATGCACTGACAGCAGTAATTATGCAAGTGAACAGATTTTTTAGTGGTTAACTGGCACTGCTAATTTAAGTAATTACCCAGAGTTCAAAGCAGACAGTCTTGCATAAGCCAGGGCAAGTAGTTTGAGATTTGGTCTTGTATTTTCCAGAGCTAATGTGATCAGAAGCACCAGAATAAAAGTTAAGGATTATGGTCTGAGAGCATTCTTTCAGATTATAATATCAGTTTAACGTGTTATAGGTGGAGCTCTTTTGTGCCTTTTCTTTAGACACTAAAAGAGCAGCTATAAAGAAAAAAAAATGGCATGAAAAGTAGCTTAGCTGTTAAATCGGTGGTGAAGTTCCAATTTTCTCACATCTGGACTCTTTAAAAAACTTCACGGAGAAGAAATTGATATCAACATGACTGCAACGAAATGTCAGGCTTCATGATAAACGACCAGATAAATCCTTAATACCCTTTGCAGGTAATGCAATGGCACGTTTTCAGTGACTCAATGATAATAAAACAAGCTTATTTTAGATGCCTCTGCTTTTTTACCTTTAAGCTGCATTCTAAATATTGATGCTGTTTTCATTTTGAAACTCAGGAAGTGTTGTGATGCTGGAAAACTTTGACTTTCTCCTCCGAAGGAATCCCCCGGGAGCTCACGGAGCTGCATACAGACCGCTGTGTACTTGAGCTGTGGATATGAGATGGGTTTTTGGGGGGGGGTTACACACCTTGACATTTAAAAATTGCATTCTTAGGGGATTCAGTAGCAAGACATCGTGTAATGTTAATTTTGTGTTAGGACAAAAAAGCACTAGCACTGCATATTATTGACTATTCATGTTACGCACATACATATATACATATATATATATATATATACAGTGGGTACGGAAAGTATTCAGACCCCCTTAAATTGTTCACTCTTTGTTATATTGCAGCCATTTGCTAAAATCATTTAAGTTCATTTTTTTTCCTCATTAATGTACACACAGCACCCCATATTGACAGAAAAACACAGAATTGTTGACATTTTTGCAGATTTATTAAAAAAGAAAAACTGAAATATCACATGGTCCTAAGTATTCAGACCCTTTGCTGTGACACTCATATATTTAACTCAGGTGCTGTCCATTTCTTCTGATCATCCTTGAGATGGTTCTACACCTTCATTTGAGTCCAGCTGTGTGTGATTATACTGATTGGACTTGATTAGGAAAGCCACACCTGTCTATATAAGACCTTACAGCTCACAGTGCATGTCAGAGCAAATGAGAATCATGAGGTCAAAGGAACTGCCTGAAGAGCTCAGAGACAGAATTGTGGCAAGGCACAGATCTGGCCAAGGTTACAAAAACATTTCTGCTGCACTTAAGGTTGCTAAGAGCACAGTGGCCTCCATAATCCTTAAATGGAAGGCGTTTGGGACGACCAGAACCCTTCCTAGAGCTGGCCGTCCGCCAAACTGAGCTATCGGGGAGAAGAGCCTTGGTGAGAGAGGTAAAGAAGAACCCAAAGATCACTGTGGCTGAGCTCCAGAGATGCATTCGGGAGATGGGAGAAAGTTGTAGAAAGTCAACCATCACTGCAGCCCTCCACCAGTCGGGGCTTTATGGCAGAGTGACGGAAGCCTCTCCTCAGTGCAAGACACATGAAAAACACCTGAAGGACTCCAAGATGGTGACAAATAAGATTCTCTGGTCTGATGAGACCAAGATAGAACTTTTTGGCCTTAATTCTAAGCGGTATGTGTGGAGAAAACCAGGCACTGCTCATCACCTGTCCAATACAGTCCCAACAGTGAAGCATGGTGGTGGCAGCATCATGCTGTGGGGGTGTTTTTCAGCTGCAGGGACAGGACGACTGGTTGCAATTGAGGGAAAGATGAATGCGGCCAAGTACAGGGATATCCTGGATGAAAACCTTCTCCACAGTGCTCAGGACCTCAGACTGGGCCGAAGGTTTACCTTCCAACAAGACAATGACCCTAAGCACACAGCTAAAATAACGAAGGAGTGGCTTCACAACAACTCCGTGACTGTTCTTGAATGGCCCAGCCAGATCCCTGACTTAAACCCAATTGAGCATCTCTGGAGAGACCTAAAAATGGCTGTCCACCAACGTTTACCATCCAACCTGACAGAACTGTAGAGGATCTGCAAGGAGGAATGGCAGAGGATCCCCAAATCCAGGTGTGAAATACTTGTTGCATCTTTCCCAAAAAGACTCATGGCTGTATTAAATCAAAAGGGTGCTTCTACTAAATACTGAGCAAAGGGTCTGAATACTTAAGACCATGTGATATTTCAGTTTTTCTTTTTTAATAAATCTGCAAAAATGTCAACAATTCTGTGTTTTTCTGTCAATATGGGGTGCTTTGTGTACATTAATGAGGAAAAAAAATGAACTTAAATGATTTTAGCAAATGGCTGCAATATAACAGAGTGAAAAATTTAAGGGGGTCTGAATACTTTCCGTACCCACTGTATATATATATATAGAGAGGGAGAGAGAGAGAGAGAGAGAGAGAGAGAGAGAGAGAGAGAGAGAGAGAGAGATAGTCAAGTGATAGAAGTTGTACAATTGTAATTCAAAGTGTAGTACCACAATGACAGTGTACTGCTGAAAACTTGTGATGAGCAGCAGATGGTAAAATGAAGGGAAGGGCTTGATATATTTAAGGGTGTTTATTACAGAATGTTATACTGTTCTTCAAGAATAAATGACCTTGTACATCTGAGTTTTCAGCATATGCAAGAAACTGCAGGGAAACAAATAATGCTCTAATGATAATGATCATGTAATTTTTCCCAACTCTCTTTCTGAACTTTAAAGAACTTCTCTCACGGTCAATTAGAAATCATGAAGCAAGCCTTCATTTAACAGCTGAGAACATAATACTGTAAATTCACAGGTTATGCAACTGACATTTAATCATATACATCTATTATTATCTCAGAGACTGCACAGAGGTAATTCAATGTTTAATGAAGAAACACAAAGGGTTGAGAATGAGTGTTCTGGATTAAATATACAACACCCATGTTCAGCCGGGACAAAGACATCACAGGTCACCGTAATCACACGAGTCATGTTAATATGACCTTTAAACGTCACTTTAAGCACATATAGCTCTGTATCAGAGCTGATTCTGGTCCAAAATGATGGTGCTGCTAATCTGTGATTAGCTGGTGAGTCAACAGCAACTCCTGACTTACTCCTAACAGCATAATTACATCTGACATCAATTAAAGATCACGAGAGCATCGCCTACTGTCTGCCAACAACTTTAATTTATTCAAAGGGTGATTTCAATGAAGCATGAAATCGTCAAAACAGTCTTCAAGGCACACCAAATCGTTACAAAGCGATTTCTCTTTTGCATCGATGAATGATTGTTTCCTTCCCAAACTTCTGCAGGGCAAACTTTAAAATCATACTGCCATATAAAACTTTCAGATATTTGTGTGCCCTCCGTGGAACCAATGAGAAATGGGTGTTTATTCTGCTCAAACTGATTTTGTTGAAGGTGAGATCTGTCATCATTTATACCTTCTCGTTCCAAACCCAAACTTTCTTTTTTGGTCTGGTGGAAAACAAAAGCAGATGACTCTTTTCCATACACAAATAAGTGAATGAGGACGAACTCTTATAAATCATTTTCATTTAAAAATGAAAAATGCACCATGAAAGTATCATACACTATAAAAAAAGAAACAAAAGTTGAGCCACCTTAAAAGTTTAAGGCATCCAGCTTCAGCAGATTTGTGAGTTTTTTCAACTTTTTTTTTAGGAAATTTCTCGACTTTTTGTTGTATAAACTTAAAACAAGCAGTTGAGAAAACTCACAAATCTGCTGAAGCTGGTTGCTTTAAACTGTAAAGTTTGGCCAACTTTTTTTTTTACAGTGTAAAGTGGTCTATGCAACTATTGCAAGTCTTCTGTAAAATATCATAAAGACCTAAAGATCTGATGCAAATATAGCTCAAGAGCCAAGATCCCATTTCAAAATATCATCTCTTTATATGAAACATTAATAATGGCCTTCTTCTGGCTTTACAGACGGCAGTAGAAAAGATGTAAGGTACTGTAAGATCAAACCATTAAACATCAAAATGAGACCTCATTTACATGTCAATCAGTGTATCCTCCTCCTTGCAATCCAAACTTTGATATGTAAACCTTGATTTATCACTGCCTGACTCTGCGATTGAGGGAGCAGGCCTTTACATACCCCATGAAACAGTTTAACAAACACAGTTCTCTGTCCTGTAATGATCTATTTCCTATTGAAACGAGAAGTCAGGATGGGACACAGAACATCTTAGATCTTGTCCTCTTTTCTGATAATACATTTGTCACAGTCTGGCCAAATCACATTTGGTTTCAAGTGGACATTCTCATTGTAGACAGAACATTCCTTGCAGAACCTATGAGATCATTAATCATATTCAGAAAACAAGATCAAGCATAAAAATACATTTATTTAGACAAATTTAGTAACAAATGTTTAGTATAATTAATACAAATCCTCTATCCATATAATATTGCTTCTCCAGTTAAATAGTTGTCTCGTCTGAATCAGGAGAGAAGTATGCACAGATCAAGCACAAGTCGAAACGGTCCAAACAGTTCTAAACAAATGTGTGGCTGGATTGTGATGTTGTTATGGACCCACATTTGGGCCAGAAGTGAGAGTTTCAAGTCAAAACATCTTAATGGAGGGTGTTTCTTACAAAAACACAGCTTTTCAATTCTCAAGACATTAGTCGATGGACTGAAGTGAATTACTTATGGATCATTGTGATGTTTTTATCAGCTGTTTGGACTCTCATTCTGACGGCACCCATTCACTGCAGAGGATCCATTGGTGAGAAAGTGATGCAATACTAAATTTATCCATTCTGATGAAGAAACAAATTAATTTACATCTTGGCTGATGAATACATTTTCAGCATATTTTCATTTTTGGGTGAACTATTCCTTTAAAGATTCTGCAAGGGCTATTTAAATTCATAATCAGACTTTAATTGTTATTGACTGTAGCCTACCTACTGAAAATATCCACACAAAATGTGGAAAAATATATATTAAATAAATATCAGAAAATAATCACATAAAATAATTAATAATATTTTGCAATGAAATAATTACAAGAATGTGTTAGAGAAAAGAAAACAAAATCGATAAAAAAGCTAGAATACAGTATTTAATAAATGTATTTGCAGCACCCAGTGACATGAACAAAATGGCAATTAAATTAACCCCTATGTTGACGATTATAGTGTGATACAAAACACAATTCATGATTTATATTTCACCAAATATATAAGGGTGAAACATTAAAACGTACACTAGTCACTCTGAATTGTCTGCAGGTAAACAACATCATATTTGACGAATCAACACTTGTTTGAGTTGAGAACCCGCAGCCTATCATCTCCCAGCGCAGATCTTCAATCTTTAAACCAGTAAGCCACAGACACCCCCAGACGCGTGACGTGTCCATCGCGACGCTCCTGAATCGCTCGCAGCGCAACATTGTAAGCGGCGGATGCAACACGTCCCTCAGACTCAGACTCACTGGTGCTGAAGCTGCGCGCGTCCCGAGGATTCAGCATCCCAGCCACAGTATGGATCATGATGCCTTTTATCGCCTGATAAACTTCTCTTCGTTTTGTTTTGTCGCTTTACGCATCACGTTCGCATCATCTCGCGGTTTAACATTCGTGGGAATCGGTAAGCTGACACGTCAACTCGGTTTTTGTCAGTTTCGCTTGTCAGTTTGACTCTCGCGCAACTGCGCTCAATAAACTGACGCTTTTATTTAGTTGCACTTCAGCATCACCAAAGAGAGCAGAGAGATTTCTGGAGTGAATCACCTTCTAAACACTCAACTGGAGCAGAACCAGTGCCATGGGTAAGAACACGAAGCTAAGAAACAGTTCTGTTGGTTTGCGGTTAAGTGCGTAATGGCATGACAAACAGTCTTTCAACATTTGGGGCGCATGCAAACCGTTCAACTTGAATCTTCTGTTGCAAATGCGATAATTGTGTGGTTTTGACGCGTTTGACGCGTAACTGTTGCAAATGCGATAATTCTGTGGTTTTAACGCGTTTGTTCATTGTGGATTTGTGCGTGTTCGTTAGTTTTGCATGCATTTCGATGGGCAATCATTTTCTCCATTCCTGATTTCAGTCATGTTCTTTTCCACCTCCCCGATCATTCATCATTAGACATGCATTTGCTCAAACGCCTTGTAATTTATAGTGAAGCACGGAGCTGAAATGGAAAAGCGTTAATGCTTCTGTACTTTTAAATGTGAGCCTTTTTATACAAAGCGAGCATATCATGCTATTTTAAAGATATTAACATGTGATGCAACAAATATATTAACAAAAGCATATTTTTTCTTATGTTTTTCTACAAAACTGTGCTCTGCTTTGTCGTTTTCTAATTATTATGGACACAGATAAATCTTTTTTCTTTAGTGAGAAAATAATGAGCTGTTGCCCACAGTAACTCGTGCAGCAGTGGAAATGCGTTTTCTTCTAGATATATCAGGCTTGGTGCATTTATTTTATCACCATTTTAGGAAAATGTCACCCTTTTATCTTTACAAGTTAATTTTATGCATTTATCATAAAAAAGTGACTTTTCCCTTATATATTGTAAGCAAAATACTGATAAATATAAAATAGTTTCACATCTGCATGCATAATAATAATTAAAATAATGACCACAATCTTACTTACTTTTAATGACACGCCTCAAGACATCAACTTCCCAAAAGTATTTCCTGTCAACAACTCTATTAAATGCTTAGAAGTGCTTTATGAGAAGTCTGAATCATATGGAAAGAGGCTTTAATTGGTCTCTCGCTGCTAGTCCAGTGGAAAATGATAGACCTTGCCTTTTGTGTCTTTGCATGCTAGGCTGCACTCAGCAGTTGCTGGGCTTCATAATGTTACATTTCCTTGTGCTTCCTACTGAAATCCACAAGCATCTCGTTCATCATTTGAATCAGTGGCCATGCTATTATCAATTATGTCTGTGTATTAGAGAGTCTCCATCTGTGGACACTGCTGACTCTTTGTGCTGCTTCTGAATTAGGTACAAATAGACATCTGTCCTGCAGTCATATAGATCACTAACTACTTTAATGTAGAACGCATGTTCCCCAGAAACTTTCATGTCACATTTAGCTACTAAATGTTATAGTAGTTCCACAAATGATTCCAAGTGAGCTTTATGTGATATCTTTAATAATAAACAAAAATCTGCTTAAAACCTAATTGTATGGCCAGGGTTTGATCAGTTTGAGCTCAACCTGCTATTATGTTGAACCAAATGTTGGAAGAACTTCAAGCACCTATACAAGGAGCATGTGAGGTCCTCCTACAGAAACTGCACCTGAGAACCAGAGCATCCCCATACTTGGCATAATGCACCGAGCTGCCGATAATCCTGTGATAAAATCTTTAACAAATACTGCATTTTGAGTCTCAGTGCTAAACAGTGTTATATGAAGTATGTTGACATGAATAATTCATTTTCAAACCACAGATATGTTAATGTGAGTGAACACTTAATGTATGCCAGAGTAACTATGAGAAAACACCAGCTGATAACTATATGCTCTATCAAGATTAATCTAATTTATTATTATTATTATCAAAATGCTTTATCTTAAGGACTCCAGGGAAAAGAAGGGCTTTGCCCATATGGCACAAATCCAACCGCATTAAGAATATTTTGATATTCCAGGCATGCACATCAAAGTAGCTTTAATAGAGTTAGCCATGACTGGTTACTTTGCCCAGACTGCGGAAGAGGCCACAATAAAGTTTACTCACTTGGTAAACACTTAAAAGTCAACATGTTTTATGTAATATGTTGCTGTTTTTATTAGTATTATTACTACTACTACAGATTCATCCATGAATGTTTCTAAATACAGAAATCTAAAATAAAATTAATTAATACAAAAATACATACATACATAGCAGTCATACTTTTTCACTAAAATGTAAGATCTCATTCTGCCTTTGGAACAACTTTCCTTTTGTCTTATGTCACTAATGCTGTAGTTATTTATGCATGCAGTAGTTTTAAGTTACTGTTCACTCTAAGACAAAAAAACGGTACAAAAGCTGTCACTGGGGCAGTACCTTTTCAAAAGTTAAGTCTTTGTATATTATTTACCCCTATAGGGTGCATAATATTTACTTTGAAGTAGATATTATTAGTAGCTAAATGGTACATATTTGTACCTTTTGAAAAGGTACCTCCCCAGTGACAGCTTTTTAAATCAGAGAGTAAAGGTAATGCAGACTATGTAATTATAAAACAAACAATGGCAGCAAGTAATGGTGGACTTGAAAAAGCAGTTTTTCAGCTGGGATAAGTAGAGATGCTCTGGAGTGAACTTGACCTTCACGCCTCCTCGTCCCGGTCCTCATTGCCTCCCCAAAGTGAGTGTTTCTCACTTTTTTAGTAGTCCTTCAACGCCACTGCAAATTCACATTATGACTATTTTACTATGAAATGCCCACTTTAAACCCTAAAATAAAACAAATCTAATCGCACCATTTTGTGGCATTGGATATGATGTTTCACTAACAAAACGGGTTTCTGAAAAAGAGCAACTCACAGTGCAATCAACATATATTTTCCATAAGCATGCATGCTCTCTGGGATTTGAACCCATGACCTTGGCGTTGAATGCAACAGTTGAGCTATAGTAATTGCACAGAGAACAGATGGGGTTGAATGCTTGTTAATTTTCAGCTTCAATACTGACAAAAATAATGAAATTCTCAGAACCACAAAATGTTTTCACCTTTTCCTCAGGCAAGGTTTAGTTTGCCCTCCCCTATGGCTCTTGACAAGGCTTGTATTTCAATTAGAACGGTTTTCCTCATGATCGAATGACACACAATAGACTCAAATTAGGATTAGCTATGCCCTTCAACCTTAAACTCTGAGGACACAGAGAAAAAGGCATTACAAAAGCACAGCAAACTCCTTGCGAGGAGAGTCCATTGGGAAGGGACAGACAGCCTGAAAAAAGAGACTTTAATAGGAAAGTGTTGGGAACTCATTCTGTGGACTGGGAGTTGATGCATGAGTTAAAGTCAATCTGCCACAAAGCATGGCATCAAGCAACATCCTTCAAAGTTTAAACTAGGCTGTCAATCGATGTTAATTAATTGCATGATATGCCGTTTAATTAATAATTTTCTAATTAATTGCATTTATCCATATTAGCTAGGAAAATCTCCCAAATGAAGATAATGCATTCATTAAAAGTAACGTTTATGTAATTAATTGTACTAAATTCAATTGACAGCTCTAATTTGAACACAAATGCTTCCTCTAGAGTAACTCTTGACCTCTCTCCATCTGGTGCATTTCTAGCTGTGATGTTAGTTTTCTTCTTTGGATAAAGACAGCCCTCTTTGCTAGCCCTGTACCTGAAGAACTATATAAATGTGGCCTGTCTGCCACATTTTGCTTTATTTGGTTTGTTACCCGGCTACATTATTTCTCAAACCCTCATCGCATTCATCTTGTTTCTTAATCATCTCCTGCTGAGTCCGGCCCGGGTATTACTCTCCATGTCAGGGTAATGGAACACTGCAGCGTTCATTTGAAATATCAACTTGTCTTTTTGCCAAGGGAGATGGCAGCCCTCGTTCTCTCAGCCTCTCTCCTCGTCCTGATGTTAATGGCCTTCTGAACCACAGAAACATGGACACGAGCGTCTCAAATGTCAATTAGTTTTCTTTGGTCTCCTCAAATATTGTCTGTTAAAAAGAGGTGGTGACACAGGTCAAAAGTTCACAGTTCCACAGTAAATTATTCATGTCATCTTGTACATCCATCAGATCACAACCAGGGGCGGACTTAGTGATTTGGGGGCCCTAAGCACATTTCAAGGATGGGGCCCCAACACAATAACCATATGCTCTTTTACGCCTAACCCTTATTTTGCTCACTATTTCTCTCTCTTTATAGCTATAACTATTATTTATATAACCATTACCCCTTCACAAATTAAGTAGCCTAAATTATTCAACCTGAAGCTATTCTAAAGCCATATTAAGCAACCTTATTTTTTTCGGATCACAAAGGAAGACATTATATACAAAAAATGCTTGCACTTGTCCATTTAATGAATTGTAAACTTCTTAAATCATTTTACAAAAAGGATTCAAATGTCATAAAAATTATCCAATTATCCAATGAACGAATACTCGTTCCGTATTCCAAGTGTTCTTAAGACATATGATAGGGTTTGCCGAGAAACAAATCAAAAATGTAATCCATTAAGCGAAAATCTCCAGTCATTGCAGTCGTGCATTAATATGCGTTTTTAGTTTATATTAATTTGCATTTAGTTTGCGCTGGCGCACCTAGGAAAAGCACACAAGACATTTTGAAACATCAAGACAAATACAATTATGACTTGAAACACAATCATTTCTTTGCTGAGGTGAATATATCTGTTCTGAGACAGTCAAAACAGCTTAGAATGAGCTATCCGTTTATACTCACTAAAAGCTGTCACTCACTTCAGTTCATCACGATCTCATGACGTTCCGTTAATAAGCTCTCTGCACAATGAATCTCTTATTTAGATATTATCTAAATGTTGTTATAATGAGAGGATTCACACGCTTGCAGATTTGCACATTTGACGCTCTCCATAACACATGGTGCATTTGCCAAGTATGTTTCGCGAATATCAGACGGGGCCGACTGATTCCCCGGGGCCCAAAGCGGCCGCTAACTCACCTATTAGTTAAGTACATCCCTGATCACAACTATGGCCTGTATAGTGAGACACAGGTAAGAGACAGGAGAGCAAAAGATGAAGCAATGTTTGCAAACCGCTTTACTAATAATGGGATGGATGGATGGATGGATGGATGGATGGATGGATGGATGGATGGATGGATGGATGGATGGATGGATGGATGGATGGATGGATGGATGGATGGATGGATGGATGGATGGATGGATGGATGGATGGATGGATGGATGGATGGATGATACTATTTTTCAAATTGTAAATTTGTTAAATCAATGTGCTGTTTGTTCTCTCTTTGTAATTATTGGCTAAATTTAGTAGATATTTTTAATATGCTGAATTATTATCAATGTTGGAAACAGTTGTGCTGTTTCATTTTTTGGAGCCTATGATACTTTTTTCAGGAATCTTTGATGAATAAAAAGTTCAAATGAAAACATTTATTTATAATATAAATCTTTTGTAA